>VYZQ01019449.1:58076-70772 GCA_013400655.1 Mystacornis crossleyi
GATGTCGCCCACCCGCTACCCCCTGGCCAACAGCCTGGCCCAGAGGTCCTACAGCTTCGAGGCTTCCGAGGAGGACTTGGACATCGACGACAAAGTGGAGGAGCTGATGAGGTGAGTGGAAGTCTCTGTCAAAAGGCTGGAGGTGAGAAGCAGCTCAGCAGGAATGGGTGTTGGAAGACTGCTCAAATAGGGATTGAAAGGGTGGTAAAATGCTGGCGCAGGTTGTCCAGGGAAGTGGTGGATGGCCCATCCCTGGAAACGTTCAAGGTCAGGTGTGACAGGGCTCTGAGCACGGTGATCCAGTTGAAGATATCCCTGCTTACTGCAGTAGGTTTGGACTAAATGACCTGAAAGGTCCCTTCCAACCCACGCCATTCCATGAGGATTTGGTGATGATGATCAGGAGAGCAGGAGCTGCTTCAGGCAGTTGCTCCTGTCAGTTCCCCAAGGGTCACCATCCCAGAACCTCTCACCTGCCTTATGGAGGCAGCCCCTGGCCCTGTGTGGGTGTCCCACAGTCTGACTGTTGAAATCGTTTTTTCCATGCCGTACCAAAAACTGGGATTGATGTTAGAGCACTTGTTTTCCACCCTGCTTTTATTCAGGATTCTAATCGAGTATCAATTCGCATGACTCCTCCTCCACTATTTTGCACCTGTTGTAACTCCTTCCATATAGAGGGATAGTAGGGAATCCAATTTGGATTGGTCAGTGCTTTCCAGCAGGATCTGCAGAAGATGCATGTTGTCTGTTTATAGTTTGTGGCAGGGATTTGCAGAGTGGAGCAGGAAAAGACAAATAATAAAGAAAAAGCGGAAGTTTTTAGTGAGAGCCAGTTGGGTGGGGGTTTTTTTCAGGACTGACCTTCCTTTACTTTTAGCAGCTTTCTTTTCAGCATTATGGCAAAGATGAAAGGAGGGGATTATACTCCTGAGGATGAAAGTCAGAGTCAGTGGGCTTTGAGAGCAGAAAGAAATAAGAGGAAAGGCCAAATGTCTCAAAACAATTTTGGTAATGTTGGAATTTATTCTTTTCGCCCCCAAAAATTGCAACATTCCTGAAGTGCCTATGAGAGAACTAGGGTCCATAAGCTCCAGGATGGAAATGTGTTGGAAGTAGTTTGGAGATTTCAGAGAAAGATGTGGCTTTTGGGGGAGAGGATTAGAGATGAGCAGTGAGAAAAGCCGATCAACCTCATTTGCTGTCGGCTGCAGATGATGGAATCATGCAGGAGGGGGGTGAGTACAGCAGAGTGCCAAGTTCCCATGGCTGAGGTTTGGGTTCCTGTGCAGTGAGTCTCAGGTAATGCTTTTAGTGCTTATTTAAACTGAAGTTACTTTTATTTGCAGGCATGTGGAAGATGAGTGTTGGGTACAGAAATAAAAATGAACCCGCTGCACAGCATTCATTTTGCATTTATGTTGGCAAGCTTGAGTCTGCCTTCAGTGCAGCTGGGGCAGGAGGGGAGAATGGAAGGGAAATATCCCAAAAAACCTAATAAAGGCTGGTTTTAATTTCCTGCCCTTCTCAGGAAGGGGGAGAGGAAGAGGAGGGAAAAGTATGTGTTTATTGCAATTGAAATTTGCTGCATATCACAGTACCTGTGCAACCTCCAGTTTACTTGCTTTTTAGCACAGTTTTAGCCCTTTCTGAGCTACCTGTACAGACCTTGTAAAAATCTTACAGAGATATCAGTTCATTCATTCAGTGCAAGTTCTGGACTAAGTAGGGGACTAAAGTAAGGGTGTGAGGACAGAGGCTGCAAAATTTTGGAGCTTTTCCTTGGAATGCTGGAGGAGGTTGGTGTATGCATATTCATTTGGGTAACTAACCATGCAGCCACTGCTATCCTTTATTTTTTATTTTTCTGCCTCATTTTTATGAGTGAGGTTTTTATGCTGGTATGAGAGATTTATTCATCCCTGTGTAATGAAACTTTGTACATTCCATATGGCAGTGCTGCACCTAATATGAATTATATGGGACATGAGTCATCCATTCTCCTGCTACGGTGCTTTGATCAAACGTGACACTTGTTAAAAGAAGTGTCCAGCACCGAGGCACTTGGGCTGCTTTAATGCCAGCCTTCCCCACTGCTTGTCCCCTAAATAAAGGAAATAAAGGCATTTTGCATCTTCCAGGTGCCTTTGGTCCGTCCCTGTTTTTGTGTGTCCTGTTGTTTTTTTGTTTTGGTAGGAGGGACAGCAGTGTGATAAAGGAGGAAATCAAAGCCTTCCTCGCCAACCGGAGAATTTCCCAAGCAGTTGTTGCACAGGTAACAGGTAAGAGCTCGGGGAGTCCTTTCCTCATTTTGGGAATCTCTGTGCCTAAACTGCCTGTCTGAGCACAGTGCAGATGTTGGAATATCACTTGGCTTTCTGCATTGCAGTGCAGATCTGTCAGCTTAGTCATGATAATGTATGCCTTTGATTTAAGACCCATTGTCCTGCACATCATGGAACTTCCCCAGTGAATCACTTCTTCTATTTTTTTTTTCCTTTTTTTTTTTTCTTCCTATGGCTTGTGCTGGCAGATTTTATTTTACAGCATTATAATAAAGCCTAAAGTTCTTATCTTAAAATGAGAATGGTTTTCCTTAATTCTTAAATTGTTTGTTGAGTGCAGCAGATAGATACATATCGGCATCTCTGGGTATGGAGAGAGAGAGAGATAATGTGTATTTATATATTAAAAAGTATATGAGTAGTCAGGAGACACAGCCATAGCTGGTACCACTGCAGCCAGGAGTTGACTGTGAGAGTTGGAAGTTTTGTCCATCCTTTGAGCCACGATTAATGAAAATCCGAAGGGAGGTTGAGGGATGAGTGGACCAGCTGGGATTTCACCTGGCAGGAGCGGTGGTTCTGGGTGCCCTGTGCCCTGAGCCTTGTCTCTCACCTCCAGACAGGCGAGCTCACTGCAGTGGTGCCCCTTCTTCCCTGGGTGTGTTCCCAGAGCTTTGCACAGAGGGTGGCAAAGTCCTGCTGCTCCTCCATGGGGCGGGGTGTTGTTACTTCTCCCTTCCAGGCACACGGGCCTTGCCTGGAACAGCCTCAGAATCATTTTGATTGGAAAAACCCTCTAAGACCATTGAGTCTGACCACTCCCCCAGCACTGGCCAGACCACCACTGACCCATGTCCCAAGTGCCACATCCACGTGGCTCTTAAATCCCTTCAAGGATGGGGATTCCACCACTGCCCTGGGCAGCTGTGCCAGGGCTGGACAGCGCTTTCCAGGAAGGAATTGTTCCCAGTATCCAACCTGAACCTGCCCTGGCACAGCTTGAGGCCATTTCCTCTCATGCTGTCCCTTGTTCCATGTCAGGGAGTTGTGCAGAGCCAGAAGGTCCCCCCTGAGCCTCCTTTTCTCCAGGCTGAGCCCCTTTCCCAGCTCCCTCAGCTGCTCCTGGGGCTCCAGCCCCTTCCCCAGCTCTGTTTCCTTCTCTGGATTCACTCCAGCCCCTCTTTTAGGATGAAGACTTGATGATAAAATTCAGAAAGCTCAATCCCATGTTACACATTTAAGATTTGTTAATTTTTTAACCCAAGCTTGGGTTAAAAATAAAGATAAAGCTCTTGAAACAGATAATTTTTAAGGTTCCCTGATGTCTGGGAATGCCAAAGCAGTAGGAGGAAAGTTGTTCTTTAATGGTATTTCCAGGATTTGAAATGTCACAGGAACCCACCTGTCTGGGAGCTCTGGGTTTGCAGACATGGCAGCAGTTGAGGTGGACAAGCACAATCTGGTGCTTCAGCCACGGAGCCAGGAATTCATTCCATGTCTTCCAGCTCTTCTGTGATCCTGGGCAAAATGACTTGTCCTTCCCTGGTTTCAGTTTCATCTGGAAAATCAGGAGATTAACGGTTTGTGTAAATGTAATGGAGGTTATTGGCCTTATCAGATGATAGCACTAGTACTTTAAAAATTAAAGTATAAGTCTAGTCACTTAAATTGTACCTGAACTTTAAAATTTTGGTAGTTGATGGGTCACTCTCCTACTTTTGTTCATTCCTTGCCTGAATGTAGCCCTGGAAGAACCTATCTCTGAATTAACCTGTGTGTAGCACCCACCAAGTCAGGCTGGCTTCCCCTGCAAAAGGAGTAATGCACAGAGGGGAAAATTGCACAAAAAGTCTTTCCAAAAGGAGCCAACGTTTTTTTTTTTGTCTGTGGGACTGCCACATGTGGGGTCACTGAATCAGAATTACCAGAATTATCTCACACGAGATCCAAGTGTGTATCAGTGAGAGGAATGGATCTGATTTTAATTAACTGGGTGTCTTGGTGCCCGTGTTTGATAACCCTGCAAGAGGCTGTAGCGAAGGCAAGACCAGTCTCTTCACACCTGATCCTTTCTGAGCCCGTTCCCTTGGATTTCAGTCGGCATGAAGTTGGCATTTAGCCTTTGGGAGCTCTCATTGTTTCCTCCTGTGAGTAAGTGACACCAACCATCCACTTCAGACACGGCTGACTGAATTTCACACCCTTCCCACTCAACCCTCCCGCGTAACGCGAGGGGGATCCGCAGTGTGCTCACAGAGGCACCCGAGAAATACTGCAGGGCGTCCCTTGAGGCAGTCAGTGGGACAGAGCGAGGGCTGAGCTGAAGGCACTGTGGTATTATCTTGTTTTCGGGCCAAATCCGTGGGAAGCTGGTAGATCTTGGCATCTTTGTCATCCTCCCTGTGCTTGGTGGAGGCTGATTAATTTTAACTCAACCCCCGGCCTTGTGTAAGCAGGTGTGCAGCACTTACGTGCCACTCCTAAGCACATAGTTGTGGCTTATCTGAAAGGAAAAGTAAATCTCAAAGAGATGTTTGGAAGGACCAGACTAATGTTTGGGGCCAGACTCCCACTTCGTGAGTGGTGAGGAGTGACTGAAAGAGCTTGGGACAGAGATCTGGAGCGAAGTGTCCCCGGGCTCTGCCTTCCAGAGCTGTCTCAGGCCTGAGGAGTGCTGGCTGACTTGAGTATTCTCCAGATGTCTCCAACATCCCTTTCGGCTGGGGAAGAGACTCCCAAGGAATGCCTGGAAACCACTTTTGGTTCAGTAAAAAACCAATTTGTATAGACAGATGCTTTGCAGAGTATATGGTCCCAAGTGGCATCAGCTCAGGATTCACAGGTTTAGTCTTACTGATAAAGATTTTCTGTAAAAAGTTAATTATACAAGAGAAAGATAGAAAAATTAGCTTTTCGTCTTCATCCCTTCTGTCCTGGGAAGAGGCAAGAAAGAAATGAAAAATTTATGGCTGGCTCTGTCCCGGAGGGTGGCTTGGCTTGGCTACCTCTGCTGGCAACTTTGCTCTCAACCTCTACCAATTCTCTGTTTCCCCAGTCCTTATGACCTTATTTATCCCCATTCTGTAACTTGCCGTGTTGTGACCTTGATCAGAAACCTCTACTGCAACTGTGACCCCTCAAAACCTCCTTTTGACCTTATTTTGCTAATTCCTCAAACTACACTTTCATTCAGAAACACATTTTTCCTTTTTCCCATCCTAATTCTAACATTGCAAAGCACTCACAGAATCCACATTCCTGCAGCAGCCACAGTCCTACAGAGCAGCTCTGCATCAGTAAACAGCTTTTCCTCTTGTTTTTCCTGCTGTAGCACAAAGGAAGTGATGGAGAGAGAGGATGATGGAGAGGGGAGCACAGAGCTGAAGGTTAAAGTCAGCTGTTGCAGTAGAAAAATTTTGAGACTCTCTTAATCCTTGTAAAATTACCAGAAACTTTAAAAGTCATTTAGATAGTGAATCTGACAGGGAAAATTAAACCTGGAAGACATTCTACAAGGCTGCCTGGTATATGGAGAAGACAGGGCAGGTTGGGGAATAGTAACAGGGTGTGAAATGGTGACTTGAAAATAAAGGAATGATTGATAAGAAGCAAAAACTTAGCATAACACTTACTAGTGCTGGTCCTAAAAACAGCAGCTGCTTTTTATAGAAACTTTTTTAATGGTGTCTGTAATAAGATAAACAAGAAGCACTTGGGTTGGGCTCTGTATAAATAATCTCCTACTGATAAGAAAAATGACAGTATAAACAGGAGCTAATAATAGTTCCTGCGGAATTTCCTATCTTGGTGTTTGGAGCTCCTTTTAACATCACTGCAGCCTGCTCGGGGGTGGGGGCTCAGCCCCACATGGGGCAGGTGAGCTGCCAAATTTCCAAATTTTTATCAATTTGAATGCATGTGCTGCAGTTTACTTCAATTGCCACAAGAGTTGTACCTGGGCATCAGGTTATGGTCAGAAGGCAAAGGATGAAGAGATAAATGTAAACTTTGCTCAGAGATGCTGTCTGAGCTTCCAAAGTTAGGTGGAGGGTGGGGGAAGTGTTTTCAGGAATTGATGTCTTTCTGCTCTGTTCTACAGTAAAGGAGAGAGGGAGGAGAGTACAGGGATGAGCCCTCTGCAGATGGGCTAAAGTGGTTTGATGGATGATGCCTCTGCAAGGTTTGGAAATATTACCTTTGCTGTTTTTTACACATAGGGAGTGAAGGAATAAAAAAACCCAACCCGTTTTTCCTGAGGTTGCAGAGCAGAAGTTTGAATTCAGTTTTCTCAATTCTCAGTAACATAAAAACCAAACCGCTATTTTTAAAAGCCCAAAGCCATCAACAATAAAATGCAGAAGTCATTTTTTTGGTTATTTTTAAGTACAGATAGAGCTTTCCAGGGTGCAGTTCTGGTAGCCTTCCCAATTACTCCGCTTGTACAACCCAGCCCTGTCCTACTGGCTCTGCCTTAATTGATAGGAGATCTCCAGGACTTGGCTTTAGATTATGCTAAACACACGTGCAGTGGAGGGCAGCCTAGGAGCACTGCTGGAACAAATAAAATCCCCAAAGGTTTGGAACCCACACACGGGGCTGCTGAGCAAATGCCAATACACAGTGAAACTTAACTAGTTCCACTGTGAAGAGAATTCAGAAAATTACTGAATTGCTGATCATCTGAAATGGCATGAAACTGCATTTTGAGAAACATTTTCCTTCCTGTTTTTTTTTAATATGCTTATGACAACACAGAGAAGGATTTGTTTTTCTATGATTTTGATCTTTGCAGGTTTTCTGTAAACAAGCTTTGCTAATCTCCTAAATTGATAGATGTCCTTTGCGAGCACTTGTTCTCTGAATCTGGGACTTTGCTTACAAAGTGAAGAATTAAAACACAGTCAGTTACTTTCTTCTCCAGGTCTGACGTATTCCAGGTGCTTCTGAAAACCTCTCCTGAAAGAAACATTAAAGAAATGCAAAGCAGAGCTGCTGAACAAATCTATCTGTGAAGGTGAAAACCAGTTCCCAAAGACTCGATGAAGAGCAGAGTTGAGGGTTTATGAGCAGAGTTGAGCTGCACATAGCAGTGGGCTTTTCTTGATGATATATTTTGCCATTTATTTTATGTGTTTGAAGAGAAACTCTCTCCTCGAGTAAGCTGTGTAGGAGACAGCAGGGCTGGCCAGGGGAGTGAGCACAGACTGTGCCCTCTGTTTTGTTTATCACTGGCCAGAGTGACCTGCTGTGGGAAGGAGCGGGTGTGACACAAGGAGTCGACATCTGAACTGCAGTGATCCTTTGTGGATACAGCTTTTCTTCAGTATTTTCTGTGAGAAAACTGGTGGTGTCCATAACCAGGCGTGTTCCTGGCCCTGCTGATGCTGAGCCCGGAGCACCACAGCCCTGCTTGAGGTCCCTGCTTCAGCTGGAGAGTGAATTCCCTCGGTACAGCTGGATTTTCATTACTCCAGAGAACTTAACTTCGTTAATTGCTTCTGGCAGCAGGATGATTTCTTTTTTCCTGCCAGTTCAGTTCCCTAAGGCTGTGTGATTGGAGACATGACAGGAGGGTCCTGGTGGTCACTGTCCTTCAGTCAGCTGCATGAAACCCACTCGAGATGCAGGAAACTCTGATGTGACAATTTGGGGAGTTTGTTTTTTATATTGAAAGGACTGAAGGATGGGTTTGGATCGCACTGCCCTGGGATCTGGGAGATCCTGGATGAGTTCTGAAAGACTTTGCACGTGACCTTGGGTTGGGCAAGCTGCTGGGATATAGTTTTGGGGCCTCTAAACCTTGCTGAGGTGCAGATAAATTCTGTGCCTTAAAAACATTTTGCAGAAGCAGCTTTATGAGCTGTGAGGACTCGCAGTAAGTCAGCCCAGCTGCTGTGGCTAAATGACAGCCACAAAAGGATCCCAGCGCAGATCCAGCTCTGTTTGGGAGAACTTTGTTGCAGTTCAGGACATTGGCACAGTGCATAATTTGTGGAAAGAAGCTTTTTATACTGAAGATGGTAAAACACTGGCACAGGTTGGTCGGGAAGGTGGTGGCTGCCCCATCCCTGGAAACATGCAGGGTCAGGTTGCACAGGGCACGGAACAGCGTGATCCAGTTGAAGATGTCCCAGCTCATTGCAGGGTGGGGGATGGACGAGATGACCTTTAAAGGTCTTTTCCAACTCAGATTTTTCTAGGATTCCATGAAAGTGGACATGGCAAGACCCAGCTTGAGTCTTTTGGCTCCTGCTGCTGGGCCTTGCCTCGAGCACATTGTCTGGAGTGGTCACATCTGGGCCACGTGTGACAGTGTCAGGCAGCTTCCTGAGCAGAATTCAGATTTTCCACTCGTGGCAGACGTTTAATCTCTCTTTATAATTTTTATCTACCAGTGTTTTGTGTTTGTATCTTGGGTTGTTATCCAAACACTCAACACACATTAATTCACTGCAATAAGTGTAAGTGGACCGTAGTAAACAAGTAAATGACTGGAGCTGTTACACAGTGATTAATTAATGAGAGCAGGGCAGCCAAAAGCAGTGAGACACAAACCTTTGTGTCCCAGACCACAGGACAAGAAATGGCTTTTATAAATCATAATAATAGGTCAAGAGCTGCAAGTTTTCAGAACTTGGTGTTTCACTGGTGATCAGGCATGCAGATGGCAGGATTTCAGCTCGACTGGAGCCTTGTTTTGGGCCTGAGAGTTATCAACTTACACTGCCTTCTTTTGGTATTAACTTGTGTGCTTCCACAGCTCCTTGATGTAAACTTGGCAGGGTCTCAGGGTTGTGTTTGGTCGAATAATTCCTCTTCCCCAGTAGTATAAACTCAGTTTCAGATCCCACTGTGGGCCCTGGGGGTAGGCGGCTCTTGGCTGCCCCAGCTGTTCCTGATCTCTGTCACTTTGAGGGCAAGGCAATCCCTGGGAATGGGTTTTGGGAAAATCCGGGTCTGTTTTGTGGGCACAGCGCTGCTGAACAGCAGTGAGCTGCTGTATCTGAAACAAAACACACCCATCCCTTTCCCCCAGGACAATTAAAACTTCATGGCCTCCAGAATTCTGTTTGAGGAAGAACGATTAAGAGTACAAACCCTGTGATTTTAAAAATCTAGTTGGAGTAAACCCAACTGAATGATACCTGAGAGTCAAGTTGAGACACTTTGAAGTTAACTACCTCCAACACACAACAAAAAGCCTAATAAACCCCCACATTAGAAGTGGTAAAACTACAGGGGGTTGTTTTTCATGAGTTAAATATGATTATGAGAGCTTATAAAACCTTGATGCCTCTCTAGAGGGGGGGAGGCAGTTTGGGTTCTGTGTGCAAACCAGCCTCTACCTGCCCGGGTGATACCACCAAGCAGGTGGTGGCACAGGTGGTGTTGGCAGTATATTGGTACTTGGAGCACCTCCTAAAACTTCACTTCTCAGGGGAGTTTGGATGTTGTTAACCTGTTCTGATGGCTGAAGGGCCTTGTGGAAGGCGCAGGGGGTTCTGAAGTGCTGCCTCAGTTACTCAGCAAACTCTGCAATTTTTTTATGTTTTCGGATGAAACCATTGCTCACCTCTTCGTGCACTTCTGAACTTCTTGTTTTATTCGGTTCCTCTGCTGATCACTTTTTCCCCTTCCTGCATTAGTCCTTCATTCTCTGTTATGCTTTGGAAGTAACTGTAGTAACTTCTAGGATTTTTTTTCCCTTTTACTGTTTTCTTAAAAGTCTTGCTTTAAAAACTGGAGTATTTTGTCCCTAATCATGCCTGAGTACCTTGAGTTTGGCTCCTGCTTTGCTGACAGACAGCTGCCCCTTCTGGTTTGTTTTCTGGCCCTTGTTAGAGCTGCGGACAGTTGGTTTGCTCCATTTCTGGGCTGATTTGATCTAGATCACATAAATTGTTTTCTGCATTCGTCTCCCTTCTTATTCAAGCACTGAATGATAAGGATTTCCTAACAATCATTATTGATATATAATTGTGGGGAAGGGACTTGTTCCCTTTCACAGATGAAGAAGTTTGGGAATCAGGGAAGTTGGGGACAATTCAAGTCAGTGGTAGCTTTGGCTTCCCAGTTTTTACCCTCTTTGCCTGGGGGTTGATTGTGCAAATTCCATGGTGTGCCTTGAGTAAGGCTGAGCATAGCCCCAGGGAGAAATTCAGGCAGTTTGGGATGGGGCAGGGAGGCTTCAACTCTGCTTTTTCTGGGATTGAAGCATCACAAGTTCCTGGGCTTTGTAAGACACCACCTTTTATCAGTGGATAAACCACTTAAAAATGTTTGGTAAAGAAGAACTTTTCTCTTTCTCTTTGTTTTTGTTCTGTTCTGGTTTTTACAGGTATCAGTCAGAGCCGGATCTCCCACTGGCTGCTGCAGCAGGGGTCGGACCTGAGTGAACAGAAGAAAAGGGCATTCTACAGATGGTACCAGCTTGAGAAGACAAATCCTGGTAACCAAAGGCAGCCTAACCATCTCCTGCTGTTTATTTATGGAATGGAAGCCTTTTGTCACTGTTGTTTATTAGCACCGATAATTCACTTCCAGGTCTGGGGTACTCCGGAGGATCTCCCTCTGACCAGGCTGATTTTTAGGAGGGTAGGAACAAACCTGCTTTTTTTGCTTTGCAGCCAGTGATGCAGAGCTGACTCATCCAGAGCTGCCTCATCCGTGGCTGGCTGGCCAGCTCCTCAGCCACAGATCCCTGCCCTCCCACCTCTCACTAAATCTGGGATCAGAAGCAGCCAGTTGTAGTCAGTTAACATGAAATATAAGCTGAGGCTCTTCGGAATGAACAAATAGAAACCATTAAGAGTGGCTGTATGATATAAAGTTGCAGCAAAAAAGCCCACACAGTTTACAGAGAGGATCTTCAGAGGGGTTTGGGTTGGATCTCAAGCTCATGGATGGGATGCTGATAGTTCCAGTGATAAGCTGGAGATGTGTCTTTCAAATCCCACCTGCTTCTCCAAATCTCAAAATAGATCTTGAATGCAAAAAGAGAAGTAAAGCTCCTCATTATCTTTAACTAACCAGCAATCTTCAAAATCACAGTTGAATTAATTCCTTGCATTGTTCTTCTCCATAGATTTTGTTTGACCACAGTTCTTATTTTTCCCTTGTAACAGTTTTATTGTAAAGATCAAAATATTTACGTTTAATTTCCTTTAAACAATGGCTTGATTAAATTAACTGTGTAATTGTTTTAAGGAATTTAAAACTCAGCCTCTCTAATGTGAACTTGGCTTCAATATCCAGAATTCTATTAAGAAAAATTCCTGTGGAAACAGAGCCTCAAAACTTGCAAGCTGAAAATCAAGAGGCTCCAGCTGACAGTTGGCCTGAGAATAATTCAGATTTAAGTTGGGCAGGTTCAGAGGGAGAGCTGAGCCTGTTTTTTCTGTTAAGCATCTTAAGATGTTGATGCTTCTTTTTCTTAAAGTTATTTTAAAGAAAGTGCCAGGAAGCCTTGATTTTTGCACTGGCGGGAATTGTGATACTGAGGATCAGCAGAATTATCAGCTCATGGAAGGGCTCAGGTTTTACCCTACAAAGTAACTTCCAGACATTTCCCTTTGGTGGAAGGTGTTGCCTCCAAAGTACTGGAGAATGCAGAGGGATTTTGGAAGGTGTAAAAACCCCCCAAACCCTCTCCAGATAAAACCTGTTGTGTGGATTTTTCCCAGCCTTGCATCCTTTATTTCCAGTATCACATGAAGCCGTTTAGGAAATGGTATTTTGTGCTCATAACAGAACCCTTATTCAACTTTGCTCTAAAATCTGTACTTCTTCCTCTTTACTTTCTTGTTTCCCCATATCTGTAAGCTCACATCTCGTTTGTCCTTTTGCTCTTGAGAGGTGTCTAAGGAAGGAAGGAAGATTTTCCACAGTGAGGGTTATGGCTGAAATTGAAATGGATCGACGTTAACTCTGCTTTGCCTTAGACATGGAAAAACTCCTTGAAGAGTGGTTGTTTGTAACCTTTTTCCCAATAAGAAGTCTTTAACAGAGTTTTCAAGGAGTGTAAAAGGCAAATTGTTTCCTCTGCCTAAGCCAAGGAACTATTTGGATGCACTTAAATTCCTTTTAGGACCAAATAGCCTCTGATTCCTTTTTAGAGGCCGAGGTAGAGGGAGGAACCTTCAGGTTTCCCGTTGCTGTCGGGAAAATCTACCTGAGGAAAATGGGGCTGTATTTATTTATTCATTGTAGGGTAATCCACTGCTTTGAATTATTGCCATCTGTTCTACTGCAGGTCAGCCCAGGTAGCCAAGAATAATGAACATGGGTATGAACAAGTGTCTAAAGGGATGTACCAACCTTGTCCAGAGAATCCTGGATTTAAATCCCTGTTACAAAACCAATCTGGAGCTGAAGTTTCGGGTGCTACTGGCAGTATCCTGTGATTTGTAGA
>VYZQ01019449.1:70793-114292 GCA_013400655.1 Mystacornis crossleyi
TGTGATTAGTAGACAGAGTAGCTGTTCTGCTGCCCTCCTTAGAGCCAGAAAATGGGGAAATCAGGGGAGCTTTGTCCCTTGCTCCCAAAGAAGTGATGCCACCTCTGTACTCTGTAGGGTGTGAAAGATTGTCCTCCTTGGAAGAAATTTGAGATATGAAATGACTGCTGTGGGTTTTTTTTCTAGTTGCTCCCTTACTAAGAGGTGGCATTTGGCTTTCTGTTCTCACATATCCCATCTTTGCCAGTTCCAGCTGCTGGGAGGGAAATCTCAATCTTTTGAGAGAGAGTCAGGCTTCTGTGCAGAAGGACCTGCAGGTTTGAGTTATCAGTGGGCAAAGTGAGGCCTTTGGGAACTATTAGTTCCCCAATTTCTATAATTCCTTATCTTGAAAAACTGGATCTTCAGAATAAATCAATTTTTTGTCTGAATTTATGCACTAATGGAAAGAAAACTTAAAATTGAAACATTCTTGAAGCACTGGGACAGCAGATGGAATCAGTTTATAAACTGTGAAGGGGTAATAGTTTGTGTGAAAAGGACTGGAGATCCTCTTGGCAGACCTTCCCTTGGCTCTGCCAGTTTTTCTGTACAACTTGTAGAATTCACCTTTTTTTAATCTCCCTTTCCCACCTCCTGGATACAGGAGTGATGTCCCTGTCACCCTGTGGGTGACTTCCCTGCCTTGCCTTCAGGTCCTCACAGCAGGGCCTGTCTTTTCCCGTGCTTATATCAGCAAATGATGACTTACAAATATCTCAAAAGCGACATTACTTTTCTTTTTTTTTTTTAATGTGCTGTGTAATGCTTTAAATCATCCACAAGCAGTGCTGCATCTGCCAACCAAAGGACTTGATGCTGGGGAACCTTAGGGAAGTTTTGGGGCATTGCTGCTGTTCAGATGGTCCTGTATGGACGAGACTCAGCAATTCCATCCCTTCCATTCTTTCCCAGCTGGCTTTGAGCTCCTGAATATGCTGTTTGTTATGTGCCTGGGTTTGATTGCTGGCTTGCATGGGCAGTTTCTGCGTTTCTCCTGTCCTTGGTGGTGGGTGTTCAGACAGCACCAGACTGGAACGTCGCAAAGGAGACTGGAAGTCTCACGGAACAGGAAAAAAAAAACACCCACTTGTCCTACTGTATGCAGTAATCTTGCTCCAAAAAATGTCTTAATCATCATTTTCTTGGTAGGAGTGATGTCAGAGTTAATAGCAATGCTGTGAATTCCACTGTACTAGTGATTGTCAATTTTTCTGGAAGGAGTTGCCACTTAGGGTGAAAGGCAGTTTTTTTGCTGGAGGGAGGAAGTCAGTGCTAAATGCTGGTGTTTAAAAGGTCTTTAATCCAATTAATAGGGATGCTTTTCATTTAGATGGAGCTTTTTTCACACAGGCACCACTTGTCTGTCCTGCGTTTTGTGGAGGAGTGAGAGCATTTTGGCAATAGATAAATCCTGCAATGTTCTATTTGTTTCAGAGCCCATAGGTTTTAAATAAATAATAATTTTTTTTTTTTTAGATTGGTAGTTGTTAGCTTGATTAGTTTCCCTGGCACTGGGTCTTGGGCAATGTGGGAAGTTTGTTAGGGAGTAACTTCAGCTTGTCTCTTGCCTCTGTGTAGTGCAAACTGAAGCTGGCACCTCGAAATGATGTGTTAAAGTTACAGATGGATACAGACTGCTTCCATTTAGGCTGGGTATTTATTCCTGCCAGGCTTCTCTAATAGGAAGGCAGCTGTGGTCACCTTGGAGAGAACCATGGGCTCTTCCTCCTTGAACAAAAGGGAGAATGAAAGGGAGTTATTATCAAGACGTAGCATCTCTTTTGTTATTTTCATGGCAGTTCTTGTTTAGCTGTGAAAGAAAAGCCAACCAAAAATCAGGGGCTGCCTGTCCCACGAGGTCTGCACTGGGAAGGGATGGTTGGTGATGTGCTGTGCTGTTCCACAGAGCTGCAGAGCAAACAGTCCCTGCTCTGCTCCTTTTCGAGCCGTGGGCTCTGTAGGGAACCTTGTGCTGCTGCTGATTTCAATCCAGCCTGGCTCGCTCTGACCGAGAGGTGTTTATTGTGTGATCCGGGGTCAGCCTGGCTAAAAATACAGTGAGGCATCTGTTCTTATCAGGATAATGTACAGTAAATGAAATGAAAACTTGCCAGGAAATGGTTTCTTGGAGCTGGGAGACGCCTGAGGCTTTCTGTGACCATTCTGTGCAGGGCCTGCCTGAGGCCTGGGGTGAGGAGCAGCAAATGCTCTTAGAGCAACTCCCTTCCTTCAGGATGGTGTGGCCACCTAAAAAACAGAGACTAGACAGGAAAAAGGGAATAGAGGTAGATATTTATTTGANGTGCCTGGGATGTGCAGACCTTGGCCGGGAGGAATTCAGAACGTGGAGAGAGCTGCCTTCCAGCTGGAGAGCACCACTTCTGCCTCCTCACCCCCAAACCCGCCTGCAGCATCCTCAGTCGCACAAAAAATTCACAGAGAAAACCCAATGCTGTAGGAAAAGGTGCTGAGCACTGGCAGGGAGTGAGAGATGTCTCCTTTCATTTCTGTGTGTGAAAGGAGTTCTTCCCAGGTGGTTCACCTCTACACCCCTCAGAGGTGTCTTGCTGTTTGATGCAGACGCTGAAAACCTCGTGCTGCGTTTTCTCCTCTCCGTCTGCTCGGGAGAGAAGTTTCACTTCTCCTTAGAAGCTGTTTGAGTGGTTTATAAAAAGAATCTGAACTGGTGACTAGGATGTAACTTGCTAAGTTATAAAGAAGTGGAGCTGGGTGGCGAGAAGATTGTGGTGGAGCGTTGGAACAGCAGAATAAACGGGAAGCCCAGGTGCTCACTGAAGAGAGGGGCATGAGGAAAAGCTCCACAGGTTCCTTATCAAATATGCATATCATAAATGGTAAATTTGGGTTCAAAGTCATCTCATTCTACTCCCCATCCATGGGCAGGAACACTTTCCACTATCCCAGGTTGCTCCAAGCTCCATCCAACCTGGCCTTGGACACTTCCAGGGATCCAGGGGCAGCCACAGCTTCTCTGGGAAACCTGTGCCAGGGGCTCACCACCCTCACGGCCAGGAATTCCTTCCCAGTATCCCTTCTATCCCTGTCCTCTGGCAGTGGGAAGCCATTCCCTGTGTCCTGTCCCCCCATCCCTTGTCCCAAATCCCTTTCCAGCTCTCCTGGAGCCCCTTTAGGCACTGGAAGGGCCCTCAGAGCATCCCATGTCCCCTTTTTTCCACACATCCAGGCCCATTTTGGGCCTCTTTATGCATTCAGATCCTCCTCTCCTGCTGTGTGGGGGTACTTGCTTGTAATTCTCAGCATATTCCTCTCTTACCTGCTGCTGATATTGATGTTACCCCATAGAAAAGAGAAATGGGTAAATTGATCTAGGAAGGCTACTAAAACAAAAAAAGTGTATTGTATTCAGTACGTGAACATACCTGTAGCAGCAGCAAAAAAATTATGCTTTCAGTGCAGATTTTTTTTCAACCTTTGTCTGAAAAATTCTCGGGCAAATTTAATGGAAGGACTCTGCATCTCTTACCTTGATGTGATATTCCTGTACTCCCCCTGTGCAATCAAATCTTCAGGCAGAGAAAGTATATTGCTAAGAGAATGCAGGGAAACCTAATTTCTTTTCCTGTTCTCACCTGCCTCTTTTTAAAATTTTAGGGATTTAAAAAAAAGTTTTTGAAGTGTATTTAAAGCCTGGGAACTTGATAGCCACCCAGCCCCCTAAACTGTGCAAGTAGCAGAAAGACCAGATAAGGAGCTTTCCTTGAAATGGCCTCCCAGTAAATTGGCACTATAGGAAATATTTCATGTTTCAATGGAACCAAGTAATCTATGTAGGCTCGTTAGCTGGGAATTAGGAAGAGGCACCGTGCCTTGTGTGTGCGAGGCAGAGATTGTGGGCTTCACTTCCTACTGACTCCTCCTGGGTAACGTTTGTCAATTATTTTGGGCTCCACTACCTCACACAGATGCAAGCCCCTGGCAGGAAGGAAAAGGCTCCGTGTGCATTTCTGGAAAGGAACACGGCCAAGTGCCTAAATAGCTCATTTCTTGCTTTTTAGCTGTAGGAATTTGTTTATTGGTTAAACTCGTAGGTTCCTTTACCCTGTCACTCCGTAGTTTATTGGAGGAGCAGTGTGGTTTCACCAGCACTGTTTTGATGATTAAATCCCAACCATTCTGATCAGGCCTGAGCACCCAAAGGGCTTTGCTGTCACAGCCCTGCTCCTGAGTGTTCCCAACACCACTGCTTCTCCTGGATCTGTCCAGGCTGGCTCAGTGCAGGAGTTCCAGTGGAGCTCAGGATGCTTGTGGGATATAGGTTGTGATTTATCTTTTCATGCAACCTTTTTTTCTAATTTTTTTTTTTTTTTGCACACTAGAACAGCTCTCTCTTCCCTGCGGGGAAAGTCACTGAGCACAAAGCCGTCCTTCGGAACATACCCCGGTTTCTGTCCTCGTGTCCTATCCCAGGTTCCCATCCTCACCAGGGGATGTAGGAAAGATCGATCTCCCAGAGTGTCTTGATTGATCTTGATTTATTAACTGAGAGGCGTTTGGGGAGCAGATCAGGGGTAAGTTTCAAAGGGGCCTTTCCAGAAGGCATCTTGCCAAATCGTGTCTCGTGCCTGATGCTTTCCAGCTCAGACTCATAGAAAGGAGAAAAATATCCATAGAAGGGGAGCAGGAGAGGAAGGTTGCGATGTTAGTCTGCTTTCAGTGACTTTTTCAGGCACCCTGGCACTCGTGAGCCCACGTTTGCCCAGGCCACAGGGTGTGTTTCTATCAGTGGAGCTGCTTCAGGTGTTTCCTCAGCTCTTTGGACACATTGAAATACCTTTGGTATAAATTCCCACTTTGCTTCCTGAGACTGCTGTATAATTAAATAGAAACTGCTTTTTCCCATTTTGTGACAGCTGAGGTGGCGGAACAATCCAAATAAATCCTAGCTGGGGCACAGCTCGCCCTTCCTGTGTGACCCTTTTCCTCTTGATGAAGACAGGACAGATTTTCCTAAGTGCCCATCAGCTCCTGAGATTTCCGTGGTCATCCCCTTCTGCCTTGGAGGTTGGGAAATGGGAATTTAGCTGGCTTTGTGTATCTTCAAGGTATCTTTGATAACGCTTTATATTTTTTTCCAGTTTGAACGGTTTCATCACCTGTCTTGTATTTTTTTTTTCCACGAGCAGGAGTGAGAGGATGGGCCTGACTTTTAACCCCCTGGGAAACACAGTGTTTATTATCCTTAGGGGCTACACTAAGCATGAGACCCGCTCCCATCCCAATAGAAGAGCCAGAATGGAGACAGACGCCTCCCCCAGTCACAGCTACCTCTGGGACCTTCAGACTACGGCGAGGCAGTCGGTTCACGTGGAGAAAGGAGTGCCTGGCTGTTATGGAGAGGTACGTGGTGGCTCCGTGAGGGGGTTTGGAGATGGGAGTTCTACAGCCAAGACAAGGGTTCTTCTCCCTGCTCTGGTGAACCCCAGCGTTGTTTTCATGGACGTGTTGTAGCCTCGTGCAAGCCTGGCAAGAATTTAATTTGGGATGATGGAGTAGGAGGAGCTGTTTTGCCTCTTGTGTTGCTTAAAAAGTTTTAGCGCTGCTCTGGACAGTGCCTCTTTTATTTTTGTATCTCCCAGGACATCATGTCCTCAGCTCAGTCTGAGCGTGTTGGTGTTCAGCTCTTCCTTTGCTTTTGCAGAAACTTTTCCACTTATCCTGATCCAGGCTCTCTCGGGGGGTCCTGCAAGCTCTTTACAGTCTGCATTTCTCCTTTCCCACTTTGCTGCCTTGTCCTCCTGATGCCTCGTGGTGTTTTAAAGTGGATACCTGCATTTCAGCAGCCCTGTAATTGTTCGGGGTGCACAACTTTGCCTGACAAGCAGTGGATTCCTGGTCCAAAAAGGCTCTTAGAACCCTTTTACAGGAGCTGGGAGCAGCACAGAGCAAAGTGGATCTTTCAAATCCATATGCAGAGTGGCAGGTGATCATTAGAGCTCCCAGCTCTGCCCTCTGAGCCTGGGCAGGCTTTGCCTTTCCCTCTGTTTACAGGAATGTCTCTTTTGTGGATAATGTTGTACAAGGGAAAAGGGCTGAAGAACTTGGATGTAGTCTGGGGGTGAATGCTTATTTCTGTCCAGGGCTAGAGGACTGGGAGGAGTTTTCTCCCCTCTGAGAGTGTGAGGAACCTCCTTTCCATGGAAGGACTGCGTGGTTGTGTGTGCCACACTCCTCCCTGGTCTGCAACCCCAGTGCGACCTCGGCCGATTCGTAGCAGATTTGTAGGATGTGCTTTTACCATTTCTTTAATGCTTCCCTTTCCTCTCTTGCACAGGGGTCTTGGGAACTGATTAGGAGCAGGAGAGCATCTTTTGCCTGAGCTAAGACTGAAATCCTGAGCTCCCTCAGGAACACAAGCTGGACACACTTCTGTGTCTTTGCAGGACTGGGACCAGTAACTTGAGTGTTTGTTTCTCTGTTCTGGCCTGGCGCTGCATTGATATTTTTGGCTTTGCCTGGATGTTTCCCCAAAGGAAATAATGTAAATGTTTGAAGTCTGTTCTGCTTTGTTGGACCCAACTAATGCAAAGTCCTGTGATCTGATAGTGCTGGGGCCTGTGTTTTTCTGGTGTCCCCCTCCACAGAGGCAGAACAAGGGGCAGGACAGGACCTTTAGCACTTTGTAATGCTTGTCTGACTGTCCTGACTGTGTGTGCAGAAGGACAGAACCACCACAGCTCTGTGTGCCTTCAGGGCAGCACCATCTCCTGATCTGCCCTCTGTGTGTGAAATGCTTATTTGGAGTAGAATTAGAGCTCTTTGGACATGGCTGGTTTGGGGCATGGCTGTTTTTCTTCTCAGTTTCTGTCTGGCCCAAAGTGCAATAACTGCTGTTGTTTGCTGTTTGAACCTTTGCTGGGGAAACAGCAGAGAGAGAGCTGAGCAAGCCACCCTTTCCTCATCCACCTCTCTGCTTGAGCCAGTCCCTGCTGGGACACTCTAGAATTTAAAAAAACCTGTGGTGTTTTGGTACATCTGTTAGAAAGGTGTGATATTTGGGTATTGAAAGAGTCAAGTTGGTGTTGACACTGGAAATCATTCAGTTGTGAATGCAGATACATAATCACATCATCTAATTTTTCGTTAAATTCTTCTTCTTTGTTGTTCTTGGTTTTGTTCTCTGTGTCTTGTGCTCTGTAAGGTCTTTGCTGCTGAGATTTTCCCTTATTCTGCTGCTGCCTCATTGCCTTAATCCTGGCTTTTAATATGAATTTGCCAAGCCCTTGGCTAGGTCGCTGTGGCTGCTGGGTTTCACAGCCGTGTGTGGGGTACGGGGAAGCGAAGCTGAGGAGTTTTACTTGAGGCAAGAACACAGTAAAAGTGTTGTGTGGCAATAAAACTACACCGTAAAGCAAGCTGGGAAATATGGTTGTTTAACTGTTGTGCTTTAATAGGCCTAGTTGAGCTGTAAGGATGAGCTGTTTTATGTGACACGTCTTGAAAGAGTGGGAGAAAAACGCTCTTCTGGGAGCCCTTGGAAAAAAGCCACTAATTCCACTTACAGGTCACTGGAGTTTTCCAGGCTTGTCCATGATATGACTCGTAACAGCAGCAGGATGAAGGTAACCAGACCCCTCTGGCCCGAGCAGGTCAGGTTCCCCTGGTGCCACAGGGTCAGGAATAGGCATTTGGCCACTAAGGTGGTGCTTGGCATTGCCTGTGGGCTGGTGCCATTTGTCTGGTAATTTGCATTTTCCTCTGCAGGGTTAAGTTTTGACTCTGAGTGGAGGCATCTCAGTTTAGTGGACTGTTTTCCCTAATGAAATGCAACTTGCAGAGCTCTGTGTTTGTGTGTCCTGCAGCTCCTGGCTCTGATGTTGGTGCACCCAAGGATTGAGGCANCTGTTTTCCCTAATGAAATGCACCTTTCAGAGCTCTGTGTTTGTGTGTCCTGCAGCTCCTGGCTCTGATGTTGGTGCACCCAAGGATTGAGGCACCTGGTTTTGAGCTGCTGCTCTGGGAACCTCAGGAAATGCTCGTTCATTTGGGCTGATACCTGTCCAGGAAGGAGAAAGTGAGATCCAGGAGGCAATTCCATCCCACTAATGCACTCAGAGGAGGGCTCTGTGCACCTTCTCCCTGACTGCCTCCTGCAGTTACAGCTAACTTTGGTGGTTTAGTTTAATGCCTGAAAATAAGAGGGTGGAAGCCAGGCCTTAGTGGAACCTCTGCAGAACTCCTCCTTCCCTCTGAAATGTTGCTGTGATGCTGCATAAGCATTTTTTGGGTGAGGATGAGGGTGTTGACTTGCTCCATCACTTAATTGTGCTCCGTGCTTTTGCTTATGTCTTGGATTCAGTTGGTAAAAATTGGAGTTGTGGAAAGTCCATGCGTCAAACCAGCTGAGAGCACTTCAAGGGAAGAATCTGAGTGTGATTGCAAAAATTAGAGGGATTTGCTGCTTAGGAGCAGGCTCTCCAATTGGGAATGCACAGCACCGGCCTGGATTTGATCCATGAACTGAATGAGAAGGGTGAGGGTTGAAGGGGCAGTTTCTCTTTTTTAAAAAAGATTTAAATCAACAAAAAACTCCAGTTCAATTAATAATTATATTGGTACCAACCTGATGGAATGAAGATTAGAGTTAGGGCCATATCCTGAAATGTCTGATGTACAAGGTATGTGTATTAAAGGAACTAATTGGTTTATACTGGATTTCCAGGATGCTGCTTGTGGTTTCTGTGATTCAATTCTCCAGCCTTTACTGCCTTTTTGGAACCCTCCCAGGGTAGTTTATTAATCCCTGGTCGTAGATTTTGTGGACAATAGATTCAGGTCTCTTTATCCCTTTATTTTTTATTTTTTTGGTGGATATCTCCCTGCATATTTATGCTCTGAAGGTTAAGAGGAGCAGTAGTTCCAGAAAGTAAAGCTCTATATTTAACTGCAGACTAGGTGTGGTTCAGACAACTGCAGTGCTACTGATGCCAACCTTGACCTGTTCTGTTCTGGAGCCTCCTGCTCATGGAATATGCTGAGTTTTGAGTGTGTCGATGCTGTTGTGTGGCTTTGCTCTCCTTTGGGAGCAGAGCTAAGACTGCAAGAGTCCTTTCTGTGCAAACCCGAGGTTAAACTTGAAAGCCTCTCTCTGGTTCACTTTCGTGTTCTCTTTTCGTTACGTCTTGTCCCACAGATAATGTTGTTTTTTGGGTTTTTTTTCTTTTCTCTGCTTTGCTTCTTCTTTTCAACCCCTCTCATTAGAAGTATGAAATTGAAAATTCCCTTAGGGCTTTCTGGTTTTTTAATGAAGCTGTGTTGTCTTGTCAGTCTATTTTTTTAATTATTATTTCCCCCCCTCCCCCCAGTGATTTATGCTTCTCCTCTAATCATATGTTGGAGTAGAGGTTTATCTTCTTTTTCAGGCAAAAAAATAACTAAGATTGGCAGCAGAATCAGGGACTTTATACCCGTTTTAAGGCACTTTTCATGAGTGCCCCTAAAGACTGAGGGGGGGAGTTGAGTGTTGTTTTTTAAGTATATGCTTTATCCAAAGATTAAATTAAAATAACTGTAAATTCTGCCCTAAACAAAAATGAATAATTTGTCAGGTGAACGCATTTCAGTTTGTCTAGGGAGCAGGGGCTTTGCTTTCTGGTTGAGGGTTATTTTATGGCTCTGGGTTTTTATTTTAACACTTGTCCGCGCTTCTGAAGCTCCTTTCGTAAAGGTGTATTTAAATTCAATGAGACTGAGATCATATAGATCCCCATCATCCCCATTTCATAGGTGGCAAAACGGAGTCAGGTGTTTCACTTGGCTTTATTCAGAAGAGAAATGGGTTTAGATTTCCCAAGATAGGGGGGTACAGTTTCGTGCTATAGCTGAGCTGAATTCACAGTTTGTCACCAGCTCATCCTTAGGTGTTATCCTGCCTCGCCACCCTTCTCAATTCCTCCTCCTCAGTTTCCCTGCTCCTGCCACCCTGCGCTGTGCCAGAGATGTTTCTTGTCTGATGGAAATAGCAGCCAGTTCAGCCGGGTTCAGGAGAAATAAATCCTTTTTATTTCCCCCTGCATTTTCCTGAATTGCTTCAGCTTGCTGTGCGCTGAGGCTGTGCCAGGGCTGTCCTGGGGCAAAGGACAGGAACACACAGCTGGGAGCACCAGGAAGGGGAGGTTTAACAAAAAGATGACGATTTTCCATGGAGTTTTTTGGTCTGCTTGGTTTTGTTGTGATTTTGTTTGGCTTGAGTTGGATGAGTTCCTGGTTTCTTCACAGGTGTGGTTGCACTGACAGATGTGGTGGCATCGTGGAAGAGGGATCCTCTGATTTTTGCAAGGAACAGGAATGCATTAGGTCCATGAGGATTAGAGGGATGGAGCACCTCTCCTTGAGAAAAGGCTGAGNAATTCCACGGTTACTGTGCCATCACTGCCAAACTGATTTGACCAGTTTTGTTCTTGTTCCCCTTTCAAAGCGGACCCAAGCTGAGGAACGTCATCTCCATGCCGAGACCAGTCCCTGCTGCATTCCCACCGTGGTGCTGGGAGCTTCAGCCTCATTTCCCCTCCTGGAAGAGGCTCATCCCACCCTGATCCCGAGGCAGTGCCCTGGGCATGGTCCTGGCCCCGAGCGAGATGAGGCCTGACGTGCCTTATTAGAAATCCTTCCGACTGTGAAAGCGCTTTTACTGCAGCTCTCCCGAGCGCCGGGGCTTCCACGGCTTCCCCAGGGAAAATGAGAGCTCTATTAGCTCCTGAAATTCAGTTAGGAAATTTTCTTAGTTAATTTCATCCCATTACTCTTAGTTACGTCTTCCAGCAGAACCTTAATACCGGCCCCATAGGGGATCTAAGTTTCCTGTGCAAGGCTTTGGAGGAGATTTAAGTTTGGGATTCATTGCGTTTCTCCCTTTCCAAGCTGACAACAGAGCAGGAAGTAATGTCCTTTGGCCTCTTCCATTAGGCTGCTGCATTGTTAGAAACAGAACAGCAGCTTCTCATCAATATGACCATGGCCATGGGTTGGCTCGGGAATGCTGCTCGTCTTTCCTGGGTTTGCTGGGAGGTGAGGAGGGCTGGGAATTCTCTCTGCTGTCCCTGTGACCCTCAGGTGTCCTTAAATCTTTTGGTGACTTGCTGTTCTCAGCTGTAAAATACCCACTACCAGCTTGGGAGATGAGTCAAGCCAAGGGAAGAGTGCCAAAAGCCTCTAATTCTTGGGTTACTAAGGAATATTGGCATTAGGAAAAACTTCCTGACTTCAGGAATGGCTCAGCACTAAGCAGGTTATCTACAGGAGCTGCAGAACGTTTCTCAGGAGCAAATTAGCTGAAATCTGTCAGGATGGTTCTGAGATACTTGATCTTAATGCAGAGAGAAACATCAGGTGATTTCTTTATATTTTTTCCAGCTCTTTCAATCCTGTCATAAGGTGTTTGTTAGTCAGCAACTTCCAGGGGGAGGTTCAACTTCATTAAGCCCTTTGAGATGCAGGGAGCGTTTTTTTTTTAGGATCTTTGCTGTTTGTGCTCCTGAAATGCCTTGAGATCTGAGCGAAGGCACTTCGCAGAGGCACCCGGCAAAATTCACTTTACCATTCAGACCCAGGCAAGATCATCTGGTTGGGTGAAGGTTCAAGTGGTTTGGCTCAGGGTCAGTGCTCTGTGTCTTCATAAAATGCAAGAGCAGCCATTTTCTGCTTGGCACACAGGATCTGCCTTATTTTGCATTAGATCAAGCTCTGTTCCCTCTCAGACATGCATAATATACAAGCTTCCTATTCTAATCAGCTGTAAGCAAATCCCAGTCGTTTGGCAGATTGCAGGCAGTAAAATAGAACGCAAGGATGTCTGTCCAAAGCCTCGCCAGACTCTGGTTTCTTCAAGGATCCTGCACCTCGTGAGTTGTTTTGCTTTCTAGAGAGCTCAGGTGCCTTTTGTGTCCTTGTGTTCTCTCCCTCTCTCTTTTTAAAAATAATAAAAAGTTGATCTGTGGGAGGGGCAGCTCCTTGCAGCAGACTTCAGATAAAATTCTTGTATCTGCCAAGGTCAGAATAACTGAAATCAGCGTTTAGAAAAAGCAGCTTTGTCAGTCTGATCTGTAACAGCTCTGACTGGTGCCGGAAAGCCACATTTTAGGAATGGGAATTCTTCTCTAGTCCAGATACTCTGCTGCATTTCTCCAGCCTCGGCTGAGATCCTCAGTGTTCTGTCACCCTGCTCATGAGGGTGAGAAGCAGGATCTCATCCCGGGTGATGATGGTGATGGTGTTCATCCTTCTTCCCACCTGTCCTCTCCATCCTGTGCCTGGTTCACACCTGGCCAGCAGCCGTGTGGCTGTGGACAAAAGCTCTTCTCTCCTATCCTGTATTTTTAATCCTGCTATTGCAGCTCTGGGCATTCTTATTATTCACATAAATATGTAATTCCTTCTAAATCCTGCTAAGGTCTTCAGGGTACTTCCGGAGAACTAATTATACCTAGTTTCATTTTATATGCTAAAATGTGTTTAAAAAGTCGAAGGTCCCCTTGGCATGAGTATCATGAGGAGTAAGGCAGAACACTGCATTTATCTGGGATCATTCTCTGTATGGGCTGCTATCAGTGTGCTGCTCCTTTATCTCCTCTCTGAACATAACAGTCGCTCTCTTATCTCTTCTCAGACACCAAGGCTTCCCTTGCCTCTAATGATATTAATTGTCACTCTTCCCTGGACCTTTTCTATTCTTACATTCAATATTTAGTGACCTGGGGCAGGTGAGTGGGGACCCAAGCAGAGCTGATTTCCATATTTCCAGGGTGAATATTCCCTTACACAAGCAGCTGAATCCGAGTCCTGTTGTTCTCTGACCTCCAGCCTAACATCTGGGTTTTTTTGCTGAGCACTTTTGTGTGTTGATTGAGAGTATCTCTTCTTGGAATAGTCTTTCCTGAAGAATTACAACTGATTTAGACCCAGTCATGTACGTGAGGAGTTGGAATTTGTTCTTTTCCACGTGCAGTGCTTTGCTTGATGCAGAGATAACAAACGAAGTTCAACCTTGGGAGCGTTAACTGCTGTGAATTTCAAAAATACCAGCTTAATTTGTATCCAGTATAAATAATTCACCTTGCAGAACTCTTTTTAACGTAACTGTTTGTGCCAGTTGTTTTAGGGCACAACTTGTGTGAGTCAAGGGCTTGTGCTGAGTTCATGCACAGAACCTCTTGCTCTTCACAATCATGTTGAGACCTCTAGATGCTGCCTGCTGTAAGAACAGTGTAGAAAGTCAAGTCTGGTGCTGTGATTTCTCTCCCTTTGAGCTTTTCTTGACTTGCTTCAGTCCCTCATGGTGGTGTTCTTCCTGTGACTGTCCTGTTTATAGGACACGGAAGGAATTAGGAACAAAAAGCTGGTATTAATCAGCTAAAATGGTTTTATCAGCTATGTTAACATGCATTCAGGAGGCAGGGACAGCTATGACAAACTTGTCACACAAAATGTGAAGTGGCTCCTGGCACGTTCAGGCTGTGTTTTAGGACTGGGCTGGGCTGTCCAGAACAGATCCAAGCTGAGGGAAGAGTTACCCCTCACAGCAGGATTCACCCAGCCGGGGTGTGATGTTACCCCTGGAACAAACCCACCGAAGGGAATTACAGATTTAACTTCCTGAGGGATCTGGAAAGCGTTCAGGAGGAATTCAGAACCAGGCTGGCACCTTATCCCCTCTGGCTTTGCTGCAGCCAGAGCTTTGCTGCTCCTGTCACAAGGAGGGTCCGGGAGCACCATCCCGCCCAGAGCGCAGCTGGATTTTCCCACTCCTGCTTTCCAGAGCTGTGCAGAGTGTTCCTGCTGACTCTCACTGCAGCTCAGCTCTGAACAGAATCCAACCCTCCCTCAGCCAGAGGAAGTTCTCTGCCATCGAGTAACAGATGTGAGGTCTTTACACAAGTCATAAACAGAGTCATTACGAGGAGAAGTGAGGGAGGAAAATTCCGAAGTCAGACTCTTAAGTTGTTGCATCATGTATTTATGGGCTCTTGGTCAGACTGTGGAGCACTTTAAACAGCCTAAAAGAATGTTCTGTCAGAGAACCATACGGGCTTTAGCCACAAAAGTCACTACCACATCCTAGATTCTTTTTTAATTCATTTTTTTTTCCTAATCAGTCAGCTGACCTTTCTTATTTGTTTGATTTTCCTTTGGAACTCACTTAAGTTTTAATTTGCTTTGAATACTTCGCTGTGTGTGAGGAGCTCTGTCAACAGCACAGAAGATGGGCCTTTTATAATGCTTTTCTCTCTGGATTGGGAATAGCAGCAACCTCAGCTATGTCAGGCTAGGCCTTTTTGGTGCTTTTGTTGCATTGTAGCTTTTGGTCACAGTGACTTCACAAAACCTGATCTTCCCAGCTGATGATCTTTTTGTGCCTGGGCAGTTGTTGTTCCCAAAGCGGGTGACCTTGGATGCTGCACCGTTAAATTTCTCTTTAGTTCTTGCCCTTAGGATTCTCTATTACTTTTTATGGTGCTTCAATTCACTGTATTGACGTGGCTTCTGACTTTGGCCTCAGCAGATTCATCACCATGTGCAGACTTTCTGTCAGGATCATTAATTGGTTTTGTTTTTAAGATGCTCCAAAGACGATACTTGAGGACTCTCCCTGGTTGTTGTCTTCCATGCCATTAGTTTTAATTTTTCAGCCTCTTCTTAGTTATGTGTTTCCTTTCTACCCTATCTCATAATCGTACTAATCTTTGTCTTTTCCAAAATCATAGATAATATCCCGTTTGTCACTTAATCAAATACTTTACTAAAGTCCAAAAATGATAAGAATAAGCAGTTTTTCTGGTCAACAATTCCTCAGTTGTTTTTGGAGCGTTATTACCAGCACTGTGGAAGCCATGCCTCCTAAAAGGATTGTCCTCAGGAAACTCAGCTGATCTGAGAGAGGGTGACAATGACATTTAAGAGGAAAGCACATGGCAAAACCCACAGTTCAGGGTAGGGAGCACAGCTCTTGGAGTAAGGAGCTGTGGATTGATGTAATCTGGTTTCTTGGCTCTGTATCTTTTAACTTTGCTGTTCTTCTGCCTGTAAATTCTTGTAATAATATCAAAAAGTGAGATGAAAAAAGAAAATTTCCAAATACTTTTAAAGGAGTTGATGATTTGGGTGTAGAAAGCGCTCTTGAAATATGAAACATGATGGGTGTTGGTAAATGAAGTAATTTTTTGAGTCTTTGGAGCTTATTGTCTCCAAGATAACTGTTCACAATCCTGTAGGCGAAAAAAATATTGTAAAAAGTTCGATAATAAACTCAACTATTTCCTCTCTCTATGGGTGGTGAACGGTCACTGAACAATCTTTAGCAAATAAAGAAAAGGGCGTTGTTGCTGCCAGATTTGAGAAATATTCTTCAAGGATCCAAAGTTTCCTGATGGCTTGAAACTTCCCTTAAATCTCCCTCTTTGCTGTGTTGTCTATGAAGAACCTCTTGGTCTTGGCACTGTAGTAGTTAAATCCACTGGTGCTGCTGGCCTGGATTAATTCCTTATTTCTCATTTTCCTTTGCCTATGTCCATCTTGTGTTGTCCATGCTGTGTTGTATTTAGGTTGCAAGGCACAGAATAGATTGATATTAAAAAACTAAATACATTTTCTGCTACCTGGCTGTACAGCACTTGATGGGATAACAGTTCTGGCCCAGATCTTGGTGGTACCAGGAGTTAGGAAAAATACATGTATTGAACCCAGAGTCAGATTTCACCTTGACTTTAGGTGCTGGATATCCTGCAGGAATTGGCCTTGTCTGTGGAATCCTGTAGGATCCTTTCATTTAGTTGAATCAATTCTTATTTTCTGGAGATGCAGCAGCAGTGTGGGCTCTGCTGAGCTGAACCGAGTCTGGTCCAAGACTGGAAACCGAAAACAAAAACTTGTGGATTTTGGAGGGAAAATGGTACTGGTGATATTGCAAGCTGTCAGTTTATACTGAGATTAATCCCAAATTTCATGACTGGTGTTTTTCCTCTCCTGGAGGCTTGGGACAAAGGGAGGCTCCAATATTCCCATCGGGCAGAACTCAAACCTTAACTGGGGTATAAAGTGAGGAGAACCTGAGGGACTTGGTGCTCACACTGACATTATTTACACACATCTGGGTCTGAACTTCCCACTAAAGCACAGTTTTGAGGCAGGGATAGGCTGTTCTAGGAATACCCAACCAGATGAGCTGAAAACCAAGTTCTGGCTCCGCTGAGTGGAATTTTTTCTTCCAGAGAGCAGAGAAAGATGTTCTGCATTGAGTAATGTAAAATCCAAGTTTCGCTATTTATTTATGTTGCCATATAAAGCCTTGGAATCCTCTGTCGTCCTGTGAGTGGTGTCTTTAATACCCTCAGTGCTGATTAGAGTTTGTCTGGTTGGAACTGTGGGTCCCCAGCAGCAGAACAGCCCTTCCCAGTGGGTGGGCCAGGGCTGATTCCTGCAGGCCCTGGAGATGTTTCATCCATGGGCTGACCCTGCCTTGGCTTTGCTTGTGAGGACCAGATAATCCAAAATACAACTGAAATAACTCTTGCCTTGCACCACATTTAAAAAATGAAGATGAGAGTTTAAAAGTTTTGTTTATCACTCGCAAAGTCCAGAGGCTTTAATGCACATAAATATCCCTGCAGCGTGGAGGTCTCAATTTAAATATTTCAAGTAAATAAAAGAGAACAAGGGATCCTATTATTCATGCTTAGATGCCTTGTTAGGAAGAGCTTTGAAGATGCTGTTTGCTCACGCCAACCGATTGTTGAAATATCGCAGAACAATTCTCACTTTATCATGTCTTGATATGTTGGTGACTTGCTGGCCTCCAAAAATGTCTACTTTTATTTTATGAACAGTTTAGTGAACTCCGTTGACTTTGGAAGTCTGATGGTGCCAGGAAGTTTAAGGATATTCAATATTTCAGCTGTTGCCTGCTCTCGGTGTCTTCAAGGTGCCTTAAGCAGGAGGTACCTGTGTGTTTCTAATTGCTGCCAACTCCAAATCTTGCCAGTCAGAAGAGGCCTGTTGTGTAATTTCAGAAATGCTCTTATCACCAAATCCAATTACGAGGAAGAGTAAATCGCCACCTCGGATGTCTTAACTATTCTTTTTTTAATTGTTAATTATCTCGACAGTAGGGTGCTAGAGATTAGGAGGCGCAGATTATCTTTTGCAAGTACGAGGCTTTCAGAGCTATTATCAATTAATTCTGTTTCTAAACAAATTTTAGGATAATATTAATAGCTTGATAGGATTGTGGTCCTGGAGACCGCTGTCAAAATCCTGAGAAAGTGATGTTGAAGGAATGAAAAGCTCGATGAGCTTTGAAGGTCATCCAGCTTTACCCGCTCCAGTGCAAGGTGTATTTTTGACATTTTAATCTGCGTGGTGGAGGAGATTCCTGCTAAGAAACAGCAGTAAAACGATTCTCTCGGAGTTCAGACAGCGATTTGTAAAACCAGCATTGAGAGTCAGCTCTGCTGTGTGAGGCTTTTTTAATGTGTACTGACGTGGCTCTGGCATTTATGTACACAAACACGTCCTGAGGTGTGAAGTAATTTCAGTTTCTCTGTGTCTGGTGCGCCACGTGATCTAGTGCTGGTGAGATCTCTCCTCCAGATTTGCACTTGCAATGCAAAGAAATCCAAGCACGAAACATTTCCTAGAGGCTTTAAAACAGTGCTGTCCCTGGACAGAGTGTGGCAGTACGCTGAGCCTGAAAGCTCAAGTTGAGAATGAGAGAGATTTTTTTTAAAAATGAGGATTTTTGCCGTTTGTTTCCGAAGGTGATTTAAAGTTATGGTAGATTCTGCTTTGGCTAAACCCCCAATTTTTTATGTTGGGACTGTATATTTCAGCAGGTCAGACAGAAGATCTGGGCTTAATTCCAGAATTGCTGAGAGACTTGTCACTGCTGTAGAGGAGGTCAAGCTGCAGTCCTGCAGAGGTTTCTTCATTCCTGTAAACCCTGTGGACCTGTGGAATCCATTGGCCAAATGATGGTGCTGTGGAGAAAACATCAGAGAGCTGTAGCCATCGTGTTTATCAGTGGTTTTTCTGGGTTAGGGATTTTTTCTTAGATTTGTTTTCCTTCTCAGAAGATCTGGTTGAGCTGATGCTCAACTGAAGTTCATCTCCTTGCATCCAGAGAGCTGCACTTCCCATCCTTGCCTGGTTATGTTTTGCAGTCCTGGGGGAGGGAGCTCTCAGCTCCATCAGTTCATCTGTGGAGGGGATATCTTTGAGCTTTAATTTTGCTGTCAAAAATAAAAACGACTTTATATTGAGGGTTTAGCTGACACCCATGTCGTTACTAGAGAATCTGTAGAAATATCAGTAGATAAAACTGGTGGTGTCATCTGCTGACCTCGCTGAGAATGGCATTAGTGATATTCTTGGCCAGTATTCACTGGGAAATAAACCAGTCGTTACACTTTCTGATGAGATTACGCTCTGTGTGTCACTTCTCTGACAGTCTGTCTCATGCCACGGCAAGATAAGATCTCAGGCACAGATGACAGACTAACTTCAGAAATATTTCCATTGATTTGACAGCCTGAATGATAGTTCTGCTAAAAGCCACAAAGACTGGGACAGTGACCTCTGGCTGCTGGGTGATACTGGGGTGATAAATGTACTAATGAGAGATAGATAGGTAACTACGTTTGAGTGTTTTCTGGACCTTGTCAGTGGGAAGCAGAGGAACTCTTGGGAGGGAAACCAGATAGGGAGCTGAAATTGCAGGGATCTTATCAGAGCCCAAGGAGCAGCTTTCACCTCGTGTATTTTGAGACACCAGAGGGTTTGGCAGGGAGCTCCGTCCCTGGGGACAGCACAAGCCTCTGTTCGTCCTCAGGGGTGGGAGCTGGGCAGTTCTGCTTTTCCATCCATCCCTGGGCTGGTGGCCGAGCCCGTGGCTCTGGCTTTGCTTTCAGCATCCCTTGGAGAGGATGTTTGGGAGCTGCTGTGGAAGGAGCTGGGCCCAGCTGCCTTTTCAGCCGTGTCCTCCCGCCTCCCTTGGCTGCACAGCCGCTGCTCTTGGCACGGGTGGGGAGCTGGACCAGGGAGGCAAGCCGGGCACAAAACATCCCTGCAAAAAGGGAATGAAGGAGAGGATGGGATCGTTCCCTTTGGTCTGTGATTAAATTGTGTTAAGCTGGACTGCAGCCTGAGTTTCGGGGAAGATGACTCTCCCATTCCTGGAAGTGTCCAAGGCCAGGCTGGATGGGGCTTGGAGCAGCCTGGGATAGTGGAAGGTGTCCCTGCCCATGGCAGGGGGTGGAATGAGATGATCCTCAAGGGCCTTGCACCCCAAACCATTGTGTGACTCTTTGGTCTCCAGCAGAGGAGTGAGAGCCCCAACAAGAGCACCAGGATGTCTCACTCGCAGGTGAGGCTCCCACAGGGGTGGAGGTGGGAACCCAGGGATGCAAACACAAAGAGAAGCGAGGGGGTGAGCTTGCAGCACATCTGCTGTTCTCAGTAAATACCCATCTGTGTATTGTTGCCTCCCATTAATTGCATGGTCAGTCACCCTTCCTCCAGTGGGGGTGATCTGTGTCCCCCCACCTCAGTGACCTCACCTGAGAGTGATTCCGCTGCAGCTGCGCCATGAGTTGTTACCCTGCAGCACATTTGAGCCTCTCCGCTCTGAACCCCTGCCACATTTGGAAGTCTTAACCATTAGGTCATGCTGTAAACGAAGACTTTTCCCAACTTGGGGTCTTTTGATCAGTTTTGGGGGGCTTTATCTCTTTGCTTATCCAGCCCTCTGGAAAAGCAGCGGCCCTGCCCATCCTTCCACCGCTCCGGGGTTGTCGTTTCACACACTTCCCTGGCAGCATCAAGTCTGCCAGAAAGCAACAAAACTTCCACTGTGGATTATCGGGAAGATTACTGAAGCATTGCTTAATGTATCTGATATCTCAGCCTCGAGAACAGAAGTTTAAAAAAAAAAAGATTGGCAGCTATTGCAGGAATTCAGAGAGGGGCACCTTGGTAAAGAGTCGGGGGGAGGTTTCTCCTTCCATTACAGAGCCCTGGGCTGAGATGGATTCCCTCTCCATCATTGTCCTAAGCACATTGTCCCTGAAAGAAAGAGGGTTTCTCTGAATCTGCAATTTTTCTAGGCTTCAGTGTTATTGAAATGAAACGGCTTCAAGGATATCTACATTCTTTACCATCATATGGATTCTCATCTCATGTAAATTATTTGGCCACTTTTCATTTTAATCCTCCACTGTCATTTTGTACAAAAGAGATCATTTGGTTTCTTCATGGAAGGTATTCAGCTGACAGCTGCCCTTTGTCTAGAAAGCAGTGTGCCTTTGCAGGAGTTACTTGTGCCTGCTCCTTTGCTTTTTTCCTTTCCTTTTAAGTTCATATTGCTTCATATTTTTCATCTGTAGCTTTCAGGACCTTTTCAGACTGTGAACAGGCTGAGGTTTGTGGCTGTGAAGAGAATTTCAGACATCCTGCATTCTTTCCCTGTGTACCTGGCTGATAAGAAACAGAACTAGAGGCAGAATAATTAATTCACTGAAAGAAGAACTGTAGTCCAAAAAAATCACAGTGTTTTCACAACTCCTACATGAGCAAACAAAATGGTCAGTGATGAAGTCTTGAATTTTTTTTCCATGGCTTCCCTATCTAGAATACTCAGTTATTCTCACCTACTTTCCAGAAATCACAGATTCATATAATCCTAAAACCATTAGGGGTGAAAAAGACCTTTAAGATCATCAAGTCCAGGCATCAGCCAGCACCATGTTCACCACTAAACCATGTCCCCCAGTGCCATGTGGTGGGAGGTTTTAAAAGTTGTGCTTTGTGTCAGACTGTGTCACCCACAAGACCTTGACGGGATGGGAATGAAAAGTGATGTGTTCATAGAGTGTGCAGGGAGTCGGGAGGCTGAGGAGGAAAATCAGCAATTAGGGTTGGGTATTTTGGGTTACCTGGAGCTGTGAGACCTTTTCCTTTCAGGGTAGGAGCCCTCGATAAAGCAGCTTGCACTCCTTCAGACAATAAAAGCACAGTGTGGTCATGGAGAGGAATGGTATGGCCTCAGTAATGGCCTTAAGCTGAAGGGGGATAGATTTAGGTTGGATTTTGGGGAGAAATTCTTCCCTGTGAGGGTGGTGAGACCCTGGCAGAGGTTGCCCAGAGAAGCTGTGGCTGCCCCTGGATCCCTGGAAGTGCCCAAGGCCAGGTTGGAGCAAGCTGGGATGGTGGAAGGTGACTCTGCCCACGGCAAGATGTTGGAATGGAATGATCTTTAAGGTCCCTTCCAACCCAAACCATCCTGGGATTCAGTTATGAGGAGAAGATTCAGTTTTGGGGAGCACAGGTTGAGGGCTGGCCGAGTTTCTAGGGAGGTTGAATGTGTGGGGGAAGGAAAAGTCACATCATTAATGGGGATAAGGAATAATTCAGCAGGGGGAAGGAGAGGCACGTTCTAAAACTACAGTCAACTGCAGAAACAGAGTTTTAACTGCTCCACTAGTTCCCCTTCCAGCTGGTACCCACTTGGCTTTGTGATCCCCACGAAAATGTCAGCTTGAGCAGGACAGCTGCCTGACAACTCACTGAGATTTTTAATGCTTTGTCATAAATCAGAGATTTAGGATGAGAAGAATTTCAGATTTTCAAGTGAGAATTGCTTTTCTTGTAGAAATATTTAGGCATTTTACATGGAAAGATCAGAAATTCCTGTTTAAATTCAAAGAAAAGGTTTCAGAAATATAAAAAATATGTCAGCCAAATGAATTGTTTATAACTTAGTTGTAAAATGTTTAGAGATAAGATTTACTGGTTTGGCACTTTCTGAATCACAAAAATGATTGGAATACACAAAACTTCCTCATTTGCTAGAAGAGGTGTCTCATTCATTGTCCAGTTCTGGGAGTTTGCTCCATCACAGGGAGATTTCCTGAAAACTGTAAGCGTGAGCTGAAGTTTTGTTGTTGGTAGAAAATATTTTTGCTGTTTGTTTGTGCCAGCAAAAGCCTGGCTATGGCTTGGTAAAGGGACAGTGTTGAGGTAGGTGACCAGAGAAGGGTCACTCATGGCTCTCGTGTTGTCTTTGTTGCATTAATTGGTATCTCAGTTTCTTGCATCAACAAGAATGGGCAGTTCAAGGGCACCCTGACTTGATAATTTTATGTATTTTGTAATTTCTTCCATAAACGTTCATTTATGTACGTGTGCTGCTGACCTGGATTGCTGGTGAGGACTGTGGGGCAGGCAATGTGTTCATGTAAATAATAGAACAGCAGAAATAATTTCAGCTGTGATCTCTGGATGTTCCTGTACCTCAGGGTGCTTAAAAGAGGAAATGATTCTTGGCTCTGGGCAGAGGGCAGTGCTCTGTAGGTGGGAGAGCTCAAATATTGCCATGGGGCTGTTGAACTGAGATCCTGAGCTTCTGCTTCCATCAGTAACTACTGGAAAAAGCGTTTTCTGCTCTGTTTTCCAAGCTCTCCGTTCCCCAGAATGCACCTTTGTACAGAACAGGACCCCTTTGAACAGAAATTTGCAAGTTGAGATAGACACACACATCACTTCAAAGGCTGAAATCATAAAAAGGGGATAGAGATGGAAGAGGAGAGAATACCCTTTACAAATACCATGTCCAGAGGGCGTGATGTTCCTTCTAAATTCTCAGTGAGCTGAGCAAAGACACCAGTCCTGTGTGAGGGAACTCCTCCGTTCATGACACAGTCACCTTAATTCCAGCAGTTAGTTCACTCTAATAGTGGAAGTGTTGGATGACAAACTCCCAACTTTTCCAACACTTTAACTGAAGTTTAAGGCAGGGGCTGCCCTTCATTTAGAGAAGATGGAGCTGTTCCTGTGGTTCCAAGCCAGCAGATCAGCTAGAAGTGCATGAATGGTACAGCTCTCTGAGCTGATGTGTGATTTCTCTTTTGTGGGCATAGCTGTGACTGTAAATGAATCTGTGAACAGTGGGATGAGGTAGTGGCACCTAAAATTCAACCTCAGTGTTCAAAGTTTGGACAGAAACAGTTCCTGTATGGAACAGAATCCAGATTTCCATAGGAAGAAACTGGGGCAAATCCACTGGATGAGAAATAGGATAGTGGAAAATAATAATTGCCTCAATATGCCTGAATCTCCTACTACCAAATGATCTGCAGTTGAGGAAGTAGCTGATTTTCAAATCCAGAGCAGCTGTCCAACAGCCGGACCTGCTGCTGATCAAAGCTGATAAAAGAAACCCTAGGATTATATATGATGGATAATCTACAGGAAAAACAGTGGTAGTCCCTGCTTGTGGTGTGATTATCAGAGTCCATTGAAGTAAACAGGACGTTTTGTTGGTTTTAATGCAGATCTGATAAGCTCTGTGGAATGTAAATCAGTTCATTAAAATTTGCAAAGCGGTTCCGTGAAGTAAAAGAGGAAGCAGTTTTAACTTTTATAGGATGTTTACTGCATATAAAGTACAATAAAATCACAATTATTCCAGAAAAAATACTGTTAGAAACGTGCTGTACTGAATGTGTCGTTCTGAGGAAGATTGAAAAATTCTAAATTGTGGTTTTAAAGAAAAAAATCTGACTCTAGAAATCATCCTGTGTAATTTCATAACAGCTCCACACCATATCTGTCTCTGCAGTATTCATGGGGTTTTGCATAATACAGATATTAAAAGTACTTATGGATGTATGTATATTAACAAATATTTATGAACAGGGATCAAAATAAATGTTAAACAGCTCCTTCTACCTAAGATGGGGGTGTGTTGGGGAAAAATAATAAATAAATGATAATAAACAAAGTCAAAGGCCTGTGGTGTCTCGGACATGAGGCTTCACTTCACAATCTTAGCTCTGATATCCATGGAATTACCTACTTTTTCGGGTGTCCTAGTACAGTATTCCGAATGCTGAGATAATATTCATTTATCTGAGGGATTTGGGAAGTTTCCTTCATTCCACGTGGACATAAGCACAGGCTGATATTCCTTGATCCATAAAATTCGCTGTGTCCGTGGTACCTCTGGAAAAGTGATGTGTGAATCAGCAGCTGACACCTTTTAGTGGAGCTGCTTTGGAGCCTTCATGCTCTGATTTCTTAAAAATTTTGTTTTTTCGCCCTTTTGCAGTTACTTCAATGAGAATCAATATCCTGACGAGGCAAAGAGAGAAGAAATTGCCAACGCCTGTAATGCAGTTATCCAAAAACCAGGTGAGGAGCTGCTGGGGGGTCCTTCCCAAAAACAAAGAGCTTTCAGCACCTTGGGTTCTCAGACTGATATTTGCAGGACTATCACAGAATCATTTAGGTTGGAAAAGACCTCCAAGGTCATCAACCTTTGACTGATAAAGCAGGTTCGTGGAGGAGGAAGGAGCTCAGCTCTTGTGTTATTTTACAGCTTCCAGACAGGGATCTCATATTAGAACCTGAGTGTTAATGGAGGACTTTAGGTCAACAAGTTGCATTTTCCCTGTTTCTGGAGAAGTTATACTTGGGAGAGGAGCATGAATATTCAGTGTAGTGTTAGTGGATGCACCTGCCTTTGCTTGGTTTTGCTAACTAGACATTTACATAGATTTCAGAACTTGTGTTTTGGGTATATTTAGATTTCATACAACCAGAATAAAAATTAATGAGAAGGCAACTAAGGCGTGAGTCATGCACATGGAGTCAACAAAATTATTTAGGATGGAAAAGCCTCTGGGATCATCGAGACCAGTCACTCCCCCAGCACTGCCAAGGCCACCCCTGAGCCACGTCCCCAAGAGCCACATCCACACAGCTTTTAAATCCCTCCAGGGATGGGGATTCCAGCACTGCCCTGGGCAGCTGTGCCAGGGCTGGACAGCCCTTTCCAGGAAGGAATTGTTCCCAGTATCCAGCCTGAACCTCCCCTGCTGCAGCTTGAGGCCATTTCCTCTCATCCTGTCCCGTGTTCCCTGGGAGAAGAGATGGATCCTCACATCACTGTCCTTTCAGGGAGTTGTGGAGAGCTGGGACTGTCACAGGATAAGACAGGATCAGACCAATTTAGGCTGGAAGTGATCTCTGGAGATCATCTGGTGAGGCAGGACCAGCTTAGATACGATTGTTCGGTTTTCAGTATCTCCAGAACTGGAGGTTTTCCCACCTCCAGGCCCCTGTTCCACAATGTTGAGCACTCTCATGGCAAAGTACTTTTTCCCTAATACCTGCTGAAAATTTCCGTGGAAAATCTATCAGGTGAAGGACCAGAGAGCTGAGGATTTGATTCCTGGCTGTGCTGCTGGTTTGTGGAGCACCTTGGAACAAAGTGCTGCGAGGCCACGTCAAGGAGCAGTAAAATACTGTCAGTGGTGGTGATGCAAAGCATTAGGCAGCAGCCAGGCTCTCAGTTTCCAGAGTTTTCCTTCTTTCACTTGTCTCATCTCTCCTAACTTATTTAAGTGTGCAGATTGCTGCAATTACATGGGTGTTTTGTATGCTGAATAAATAAACTTTGAGAAGGAGTCAAAAGCAGGGGGGGCTCATCCCTGTGTAGCCTGCAGAGGTCTGAGGATGCAGGTATGGGGAATATTTTATATAGGGCCATGGGCAACTGAAGAGGTTTTTACTGATGACCAGAAAAGGCATAGTTTTCTATAGCTGCCTTCTGGTTTTTGGGAATTTTTTTGCTGGTTTAAGTGTAAAAATCCAGTGATTTGGTTTCCAGCATCCACCCCTGTTGTCCCAAAAGACCCTGAGTGTCCTGGCAGAGTTGCGGGGGTATGATGGGTGCTGGGGGCTGAGAGAAAGGAAAGCAGCTTGCAGGGGATGCCACAAAACCTCTTAATTCATTTTCCTGCTGAAGAAAATCATTGAACTGTACCCTCGTGGCACAGTGAGAGAAGGAGCCCCAGGGATGGGGTTTGTGGCAGGGCTGTGGCTGGAATTTCAGTTTTGGGAATCTCAGTTTTGTGCTCGAACTGGAAAATCACAGCCCTTCATTCTCCCATGGCTCTGGATTGAGTTGGTTGAAGCTGCAAAGAAATTCCTGTATTTCAGATTTCTAAAAAACAGAAGAAAGGAGATATTTGGCAGTTAGTGCCACAGCACCTGGACACAGGACTTTGATCCACATAAAATTCACCACGTTTCTCAGTTTTTCGAACTTGCCAGTGCTGTCTGTGTTTCAGGGGTTAAGCCCATAGAATCCCAGAATTTTTTTGGTAAGCAGAGACCTCAAAACTCATCTACTTCCAACCCCAGGACAGGGACAGTGACACCTTCCACCATCCCACGTTGCTCCAAGCCCCATCCAACCTGCCCGTGGACACTTCCAGGCGTGTGGCAGCCACAGCTTCTCTGGAACCCAGCGAGTACCAACACTGCGCTGTTATTTCTCCCTCTGTTGCTTTCCTAGGAAAAAAGTTATCGGATTTGGAGCGAGTTACCTCCCTCAAAGTGTACAACTGGTTTGCCAACAGGAGGAAGGAGATCAAGAGAAGAGCCAATATCGGTAATGTATCACAAGGCCTGCACGGCTTGGGGTTTGCTCAGGAGAGGGGGCAATTACGTAAGAATAAATTAGTTGAAAACACCAGAGGTGCTGACAGCCTCGGGAGAAATGTGGAGGAATTATGAAAATGAGTCTCTTGCTGTTCCAGATTTTTGGTAAAATGCGAGTAATGTGTAGAATTCTGTCATCAGTGCAGGAAAAGTGATGCAGTTACAATGTTTTACTGGAAGATCAGGTTTAAAAAGCAAAATGAGAATTTTGTTGGCGGAAGGAGAGCTGTATTTCCTTTCTTTGAGTGTCCAAACTCAAATCTGAAACGAAACCTCAAAACTGTAAGTAAGGGAGATAGAGATGCTGGCAGGTTCACAAACTCAGTGTGGTGTTTATCCTGGTTATACCTCTGCCCCTGACAGCTTTCCAAGGCTTTTCCCAGGGACAAGTGGCTGGAAAAAAGCCACATTTTTCACTGATGATCAGGATAAAACAGAAGTCACTTCAGTGTTAACCCCCAGGGTTCTTAGCTGGATCGTAAGGAAATCAAAAGTAACTCTGAACTTGTAAGAACTTCTAATGTGGATAAGACATTCTAAGGAGAATAAACTCAACCTCAGTAGCCAGGATTCAACATCCATAAAAAATGAATGCCATTTTTATTTTTATGCCATTCAAAAAAGAATGGAATGCCCTTACTTAGGTATTATGCAGAATTACTTTTGCAGCACACAGGTGAATGGACATCCATACCTGCTCATTTCCAGTATTTTTAATTAATTCAAATGTTCCACTATTTTGCCTTATTTCTGAATAGGAAAAAAAAAATTACTGAATTTTAAATAAATTAATTTTTCTACCAGTAAAAATTGCTTTTCAAAGGAGTCGGGGGAATAAAGCAAATTCAGTCCAAGGTGGGTGGAGTTTAGTGTTTGGGGAGGAGGTTTGGAAAGAGATTATAAAGAACCAAAGAGAGCTTTAAATACATGGATCCTACTGGAAGATGGATTAGTGTGTTTTCAAATCCCTGAAGTGCTTTCAGAAATTTCTCTCATCTATTTTCAGACACTCCCCACCCCCTCAAGTCCTGCCAGTCCAAACTACGGGGGAAGATTTACAGGGAATGCCTTTGCCACTCCAGTACATTAGAAATTGCACTGATATCTGTTAGGACTGGCTGGAAAACAGGGATTTTTACTCACAGACAAGTCTGGTAGTTGGCAGGGAAGGGTTTCAAGCAAACCAGTGTTTGTACCTGTGCTGCCTTCCCAAATATTGGAGAGTGAAGAGGAAGGGGCTGAAGAACTAACTCTGTTCCTCGTGATTCTAACTTCCTGAAAAAGGGACAAAACCCCCAGTTACTTTAGCTACTCCGATGCATCAGATAAATGAGGGATCCATTTGCTTTTTTCGAAGAAGCAGCAATCCTGGAGAGCCATGGAATAGATGTACAGAGTCCAGGAGGTCATTCCAACAGCGACGACGTGGATGGCAACGACTACTCGGAGCAGGTGAGCTCTGGGGCCTCATGGCCCATAAAGGGAGAACTCAAACATAAACTCAAGCATAAAAAGGCCCTTTTGCCTCTTGAAAATCCTGTTTTGTTTGGCTTTCGTGTCATTGTGATGGGGAAAGGGTGAGAAGACAGTCGCCCACATGGATTTGTTGCCTCCCAACAGGACACTTGGCAAGTACGCAACGGGGAGGAGGAGGGACGATGTTCCGAGGGAGGCAGAGAAGCAGAGAAGGTAGAAGAAGACAGGAGGATCTGCTCCAAACAAGCAAGTTACACCCTTCACACCACACACAATGTCTGAGACACGGCACGAGAGCCTCACCTCAGCCAGGGCCCCGCCACACCCTCGCTCTCCTTCCCTGGCACTCTGAGTTACCCTCCCTCAGGAAGGGACGGACAGGTCTTTCCCAGTCCTGTGTCAGGCACCAGCAATTATCCCTGAAAAGCTGGGCACCTCTTGCACCTCTGATTTCGTTCTAGCCAGGGCCACACCTGCTGTGAGCTGCTGACCCGGCCCCAGACACGAGCAGGAGGGAGCCCTGCCTAGGACACTTCAGAATTCCTTGTGCCAGCCTTTCCCAGCACGATTCTGAGCACTGAGCACCCTCCTGGAAGGTCCTGAGCTCCCTCTGGCTGTTCTGTGGGAGAGCCTTTCAGGAGATTCTCAGGATCATCCCTCAGACGCTGACAGACAAAGGGTGAAGGGTGGGATGAAAGGATTTGATTAACTAAACTCTGACCTTTATTTGACCTATTCCATATTGTTCTGCAACAATGTGCCACTGTTTGGATTGTTTACATATTATCTGTCTTTTTTTTTGTTGTTGTTTTTGCATTTTAATTCTTGCCTGTTCTCTCTTTTTCCTTGGTTATTTTTAACCCTTGACAGCAACTTCTTTTTTAAATTCTCTAGCAAAAGAATACCCCTTCCCGCACTCTGAGCCCTCACCTACCCTAAAGTTGGTGACCCTTCCTTCACACACCTTCCTGACAGGTATTGCATCCCCTTCCCAATTTTCCCAGTGTTGGCCAAACCCCCCAGGGCTGTGTGTGTGCTTGGCACCAGTGACTCGACCAGTTCACTCACCTGGTTTTGAGAGGAGAAGTTTCTGTGCTGCAGCTGGGCTGGATCACTTTTCCCTGCCTCTTTCGGGAGAAGGAGGGAGTTCTCCCTCTCCAAAGGCTGCTGGTGGAGTGGAGTAGCAGCTGAGTGTTCTGGAATGAGTCCCTGGCACACTTGGCTCTGGCCCAGTGCAGCAGATCCCTGGCAGAGGCATCCCCAGCTGCTCTGCTCCTCATGGGTATTGAGACCCTTTTTATAGGTCAGCACCAGCAGATTTGGTGGGACCAACTTCTGTGGCTCTCAGTGATGAGAAGCTGCTCTGTGGCTGCCATAAAATATTTAGAAACCACTGCCAAGCCCAGAAAATTCCCTGTCAGACAAATGCAGGACCGAATACTGAGGTGGAGGGTGATGCAGACTCCCAAACTATGTTTTTCTTCTGTGCATTAACGAGAATACTTTGAAAAGAGAAATAAATTGGTTATTAAAATTTAAAGATCTTTGTTTAGTGGCCTTAGAAATGACATTTCTCAGTAATCTGGCTGGGCTCCTCTACGAGGTGTAATTAGTCATTAGCAGCAAAGCAGGTTAAATGGCAAGTTCTCCTGCTGACCATTTAACATCCCTTAGCTGTTAAACCCAGAAATTCTGTTTTCCACAGCAACACTTAAACTCTAATAAACTTCAAATCACAAAGTTCATCCAAATACTAACAAAGTGCCTAAACCCCTAGATTTTAGGGCTCTGCATTTGTACCATGGTAAAAATTTCTGAGAGGCCCTAAAAGTGTTTGGCATCAAAGTATTTACCAGACCCTTGTTATAAATGAATGAGTCCTTTTAAATAACCTCAGGATTTTACCAAAACCTGGCTTTTTTTTGTCCTCCTCAACATTTGCCACCCATCATCTTAATATTAAAATGCTCCATGCACGTTTTAAATGTTAAATCACACAAGTTCCTCACTTGAAGGCTGTTGGGAGACTGATAAATGTTTATCATTTCCTTTCTGTAAATCATAATAATTTAAAAATCTTGCAAGATCACAGGGGGATAGCTATTAGTGCCCTGTTTCAAAGAGGGGAAAACAACATGATTTTTCCTGAAGTTCCATATTTGATTTATGGTGGTTCCAGTCCCCTTCAGTCACTGGTTTTCTTAGCATTCCAAGAGTTTTTCAGCATCTTTTTCCCTATACCTGTGTGAATTCAGTGTTTTCACAGGATACTGGCTTGGACCAAAGGTCAGGCTCAGTTTGTATCCTGGTTCTGGTCAGTAGTAGCAGTTAAAGAGAAGGTACTTCTCTAATATATATAGAATTATTTCATTCTAGTAGCTTCCAGCTTCTGGAAGTCAGTGGTTTTGAGAGGCTTCCTGAGTTTCCATAATTTCTAGCAGACTAATTTTCCCTTGATTTGTCAAACCCCTGCTTTATAAAGCCATTTTTGCTTTTGTCTGATGTAAAAATCCGTGAATCCTGAACTGTGCTAAGTGAAGCTGTGCTTTCCACTGCTGCCTTGGAACACATTATCATCCCAGCGAGTGCCTTTGCCTATTAGATCATAAAAACCCATGGACAATTGTCCTCTTACTTTCCAGTTATTTGTAATAAACATTTATCATATCAACCATCAGCCATCTCGTTCCCAAACTGGAGGACTTGACTCTGTTTAGCTTCTCCTCGTGAGGAAACCTCTTCCCTTGGGATGTTGTTTTCTCTGCCTTTTTGTCTTCTGTTGTGGCATCACATAGAATCAGAGAACCACAGAATGGTTTGGGCTGGAAGGGACCTTAAAGTTCATCTCGTTCCACCCCCTGCCCTGGCCAGGGATGCCCACGGGATGACCTAAATAGGGTGACCAGAACTGTATTTTCCAACCATAAGCGTGGACCTGTGCTGTGCCCGGTGATTCCTGTCTTAATGTGCTTTCCTGACTTAACCACGTGTATCACTTCCATCCTTATAATCCAATATTCTCCTCCAGAGCTGATTCCCCCACTCCCTGCCTTGCTTCCCTTTGTCTGCACAGTGAGGGAAGTCACTGCTAAACCCACGCTGTGAACCCACTCCGTGCCCCCACCATCACTCGGCGCATTTGTTTTCTCCGCCGTGGTTTTGGACTTGTGGAATAACCCTGCTTCTCTCTGCTCCTTCCCACATGATTCCCAGGATGACAGCACTAGCCATAGTGACCACCAAGACCCCATTTCCTTAGCCGTGGAGATGGCAGCAGTCAACCACACCATCCTGGCGCTGGCCCGGCAAGGAGCCAACGAGATCAAGACAGAGGCTCTGGACGACGACTGATGCCAAGAGAGGGGAGGGTCAAAGCAAGAAGTAACTTAGTTTTAGACGTAGCACCTTAGCAGACTTTCCTCGGTCCTTAATATGTGTTCTTACAGTATAACTTTGCAGTTTCTTGTACGTCAGTTAGCTGTTAGGGTCTTGTTCTGTGAAGATGGCATGGTGCCCTCAGCCTTTGCATATACTCTCTCAGTATTAATTCCCAATAAATAATCAATCAACCAACCAACCTCCCTCTCCCGGCCCCCAGTGGCTAGAAAGATAAAAACAAAAAAACAAAAAAATCTTGCTGCTCTGTCTTAGCATTCAAAGTGCTTCCAGGTATTTTAGACAGCCCTCGATTACAAGTCTTAGGCTACACTTAAAATCTTGGATAACCTTAGAGACCGTGTTGAAACCGACAGTCCGTACGCTTTCCCTTCCCTGAGACTGAAAGGATGCAAGCTGAGGTAGTGGCACAGGGTCGATGGACACCAGATCGGGAGTATCAACAGAGAGTAAAAAGAACACTTAGAAACCCCACTCCAGCCTGGGAATAAATGATTTCCAGCTGCAATAAGCCGTGCCTCACTGGTCATACAGTGACTCCATTCACTTTCGGGTGCTGTGCTGAGAATGTCCATTGGAAACACATTCCCACATTTCGGTCGATGCTCACATGTTCAACACAAACATTCTCTACTCTCACAAGCTGCGTGGCTTAGTGGAGAAGTGCTGCCTTCTGCCTCTGGGACCATGGTTGAAGCCCAGCCTGGGATCAAATGAAAAATGAGCTGAATGTCTAATGGACAGCAGTCCACTTCTCAGAACCACTGCTCGTTCTTGGCATGGCTGGCAGTGCCTGCTCAGAAGAGGTCTAGACTCTTATCCATCTGTCATTAACAATTTCACCTTTAATTCCTCCTCTCTCACCTTGTCTGTCCCCCACCCTACTCCCCTCTCCACTTTGCCACTTTCGAAAGCAATGTTTTCCGGGAAGGTTGTTAAGGTCCTAAAATGGGTGAGTGGATTTTTACACGTCTGTGTAGGTAATGCCTACGTCCTGACTAGCCTGAAAGGTTACTGGAGAATTCGACATCTGACCTTTGCTAGATAACCATCAGAGCATAAATGTTCTCCTAAATACGAACTTCTTTTGTTTGTTTAAAGGCAGGAGGATCTCTTACCTGAGAAACGGGGTGTGAATGTTTTGTGTTCTCTTTACTCTGTCTTTGTTAAGGTGTGAGAAAGCTCTACTGCTACGAGCAATTTAATTAATAATTGGAAGCCATACTGATAATGGATGTGGTAATATTTGTAAAGGAAACCTACTCTAAGTAGCAGGAACTAATGGAATTGTTTTCCTTGATCATATGTAGCACTTTTGTTACTTTTTTCTTAAAGATATTTATATTTGATAAGTCTTTTTTTTATCATTTGAGAATTCCAAATACCAAACAGCAAACTTGCATTGCAGAGTCACCCTGCGATCACCTTGTCATCTAGTATCTAAATGATGAACTGTGTGTGCATCTAAGAAAATTACATCTGCTAGCATTGTGTGGAAATGATCTCCTGGCATCCTGATAAAATGATATGTTGCTGCCGGTAAGAGGAAACATTTTGATGGAAACAGCACGGGAAGTGTTAGAGACAGGCAGGGTGTGTTACATTAACAGAGAACAAATTAAAAACCTATGGACATTTTTTTGTATAGAGGTGCAAATATATAAAAGTCTGCGTAGCGATTCCTCCACATTCTGCTTTATCTTCCCAGTTTGTGTGGGAATAACCAGCTCGGTCTGAAGGATGGGGTTCCCTTTGCTCCCCTCCACTTGCGAGGTGGAGCGAAGGGAAGTTGCTGTTAACCTCGTTCTCATCCCTTCCTCCCTCTCACCTCTCTGAGAGCATCGGGACCCCTCCAGTGTGGCTCCTCAGCAGGTTTTGAGCCAGGCTGAGCCCTCCAGATGAGCTTCCCCTCTGTCCATCTGGGGCAAACTGCTCCCCCAAGTGCCCAGGAGATCCTGTGCTCTCAGAGGGCACCGCGGTGCCACCTCTTTGTCCCTTTGAAGATCTATAGGTAGGGCTTGGCCTTGGCTTCCGTTTATGGATTTCATTGGAAAATTTATGTGCTTTCCTTAGATATGGATCACTGGAGCAGAATGAAGCCGTCTTTTTTGTTTTTGTTTTATTGCATTTCTTGAGTAGGCAAATTCATGAGTAGCGTCTGGGCGGACTCGGGAAAGGCAGGACTTGGATCAGCGGCCGTTGCATCGCTGCAGTTATTTTCTTAGTGCCTGTGTGAATGTTTTGGTACTAAGGAGTGAAAGGATGGGGAGAGCTTTTATTTCTATTTTTGCACAGCAGAATGATCGAGCAAACTCGAGCCTTAGTGGAATTTTACCTACTTATTCATTCCACAGTCACACACTGAGCTGACAAGCAACATCCACGATTTATAGTAAGGAGATTTTAATAATCGATGACCTCTTTACGTTGGGCTTGCCACCACCATTTGTTCTGGCTGTTTCATTTTAAAAAGAACAGACTCAAACTGTTGGACAGCTGCAATTTTAAAAGAAATATTGCTTACTATGGTATCTGTTGGAAAAAAAAAAGGCATTGTTTGAGGCTGTGCCTTTTTAAAGCAATAGGGAAGAATAAAAATAGTATTAGAACTTCTGATTATAGGTTCATGTGATGCAGGATCAAAGTAACACCACTGAAATGTGTGTCTCTACCATCTAATGTTGAATAATCTGGTCTTAATTCTGTTTGTCAGTGTCGGGAAGCTGCTGACATCCCACACCAGTATCTTCTCTGAAGGTTAAACAGGTAGAAAACCCCTTGTGAGCGATTGGAGATGGGCACATCCTCCTGGGCTGTAGCTTCCTGGTAAATACCAGTTTTCTGCCTTCCCACATCATCATCTTACCAGAGAAAATATCAAATACCTGGGGGATCAGCCCCTTGGTTCCGTGGGGTCTGTGTTTGGGGTGTGTCTGTTCGGGGCATCGAGAGGTATGAGGAACGAGTGGAACCTCAGCTGTCCCCAGGGTGCTCCTGGCAGGCTGTTCCCTTCATTTGGAAGTTCAGAGTGAGCCATGTGCAGTTGGTCAGTCCCTTTTTGGTTTGAGATGAATTGTCTGTAATGGAACAGATGCTGGTGTGATGGTACCAAGACAGCGAATGTGATCTGCAGTAAGTGAAAGAATTAGTGGAGGGCGTGTCGTGAAATTCAGCCTTTCTTCTGGGGGGTTTTCCACGATGTGGGAGTCGTGTTTGCCTTTCTGTCTGTGGGTTTTCTTGGAAATGAAGCCTCATTTTTGTAGCACTGCAATGGAGTGGCAGTGTGATGTAGCCAGGCTGGAGTCACTGCAGTTTGTTCTCTGTGGGTTCCCTTGAAGTGGCTCTGGTGGCAGATCCGAGCCACCTTTTTGTTCTGTGAACAGAGAAGAAGTTAATTTAAGAAGCTCGTCATCTGTGATGGTCACAGATTGCTTTTACCTTCGTAGAGTGAGTTCTGGCTGATATTTTGTCCCTCATAAAGTCCTTTTACTTGAGTTGTCGTTTCTGACCGTCTTCTTAAAACAACAATTTCTACCTCCACTTCTTTTCTGGATTGTTTTGGTGTTGGGCTTTTTTTAGTTCCCCCACCTTTATTCCTGAAGTATGAGATCCCAAACGTTTGCAAAAGCCTTATGAGTTGATAAAAATCAGCAGATTTGTTCTCTGTTGATCTAAATACTCTGCAGACACGCGTGTGGTTATAGTGAAATCTGTGCTGGATGTGAGTCTGCAGTGCACCCTTGAAGCAATGAAGGAATCTCATTAAGAGCCTTCAGGAGGTCATGGAAAGGGTTTAGTCCCCTCTATCCATTATTTGTGGGACCACTGTGTGGGCAGGAGCGGGGAGATGGGAGGGTTGGAGCACATGGTGTGCGGTGGGAGATTGCAGGAGCTGGGTTTGTCCAGCCTGGCTCTGGGGACATCCCAGATTTTGGGGTTTAACTGTCTTAATAAATTTAAGTTAAGTTAGTTTTAACTTGGGGGGTCCAGTGCAGGGTCAGGAGTTGGACTTTGATGATCCTTGTGGGTCCCTTCCAACTCAGGATATTCTGTGATTCCAGAGAAGATGGAGCCAGGCTCTTCTCAGAGGTGCACAGCAAAAACCTGAGGGGCAGAGGCCTAAAGTTCATTAAGGAGAATCCCAGATGAGGATAAATAGAAGTGTTTTCATGCTCAGTGGTAGAACAGTGGCCCAGAAAGTCACATTCCCATTCTTGGGGATATTCAAAATTCAACTGGACAGGGTTGGATTAGAGATCTCCAGAGGTCTCTCCTGACCTGAATTATTCTCTGATTCCGTGCACACCTGCTGAGGTTGAGGTGTTCCCTGGTTCTGATTTGTACACGTTGACTTGTTTAAAGAAGTTCTCTTAATTTGTTGAGGGTTTTTTCTGTTTTGCTGTTCACAAGAATTATCTTTTCTAGTCTGCTAATAGAGAGGAGCTTTATTTGCAGGGTCTGGCTCCAGGCTCCAATCAAGCCATAAGTTAGAGATTTCATTAATTATTTGCTCTGTTTACACACTTCTTCAGGGATATTTGACTTACTCTGTTTGTTTCATTGCCTAACATCAGACTGGTAAGTTTTTCATGGTTTTGTAACATTTTGTGATTTGTAGATCAGTTTTTGCCTTCATTTGTGAGGATTTATCTTTGTCTTGCTGCTGTGAGTGCAAGGGAAAAATTCCACGTAGATGAACCTGTTTCAGGAAAAATTGGGGTTAACTCAAGCCCACTGGTGACTACTGTGATAAGCCAGAAATTTTGGGTCAGTAAGTCACAAACTGGTGATTATTAGAAGCTGAAAGGGAAAAAGTCTGATTGTGCTAACTTGGATCCTCCTTTCCTCAAGTGTTTGCTGTTGGCCACTTCTAGGAAAAACAGTGTGGTAGTAGAAATAGGTTTTATTTTTCGTATCAAGAAACCCACTAGAATTGGTCTAAGTATTTTCCAAACTCAAAATTGCTGCCTTGATGCAGGATGTTGGTTCCCTGCGTGTGATCCTAACTGGACTCCAAAGCTGGAGTCACACTTTGCTTTGTAAATCACTAAATTCAGTGTGAGACTCTGCCCATCATCCTGAGCTGTGGGTGTTCAGTTGGAGATGATTTCCAACCCCTCCCCTGCTTTATCCCCACTCATTTTAATTATAATTTTGAATAATTTTCCTCCTCCCACTCCAGCTCCATCATAGTGCAGCCCCCACTTCCCAGTGCTCGTCAGCTTCTTTCAGACTCATTGTATAATTACCAGCAAATTTTCGGGGGTTTTGTCAAAACTTTGCTCTTACTTTACCTGAGTTTTCCTACTCAAGTAGCTCTTGCACTCTTTGAAATTATTTAACTTGATGATATTATTTTGATCAAAGTCTTAAGCTCGTAGGCAATAATCTTTTTTTTGGTGCAGCTTTTGGCATTTGGCAGGAATTTTTGTTGGCAGGATTGGTCTTAAAATTGTGTTACGTGTCAGTGACCTTAATGTATGTTCATTACCTGGATTTTGTGTGTTTGTAGCAGCAGTCAGGGATTGGATCCTGATCCCAGCTACTTTAATGGAGTTTTTTGGAGTTTTCACTGTGATTCCTTGGAAGGGAAGGTTGGTGGTCTGACCAAAAAGTACGTTGCAGTTCCCAAGAAGAGTTACTGGGAGATTTCAACCTAAAACATTCCCCCTTGGGCTTTTGAGCAGCTGGGATATTTACTCAGGATACTGGATCAGTTCTTGGCCAAAAGGGATTTGGTACAGCCCTAAAACCTTCATTTCAACCTCTCTTTCTGCTGTCAAAGTTACGGGGTTTAAACTGTCTGACTAAAGATGTTGCACATTCCTGAAAACCAGAGGCATTCTAGAGATGGCAGCTAAAATCCAAATTTAAAATACACTGAAATTATCTTTTTTTCCTTTGTGAGAAACGTGTTACAACTAGAAGAGCGTGGTTGGGTGTTTTGAGGCCTGTCAGTAAGGTGACAGCGATTTGATGTTGGTTTTTGTCCAACAAATGTAAATCAAGTCAAACCAATGGAAGTTTATCTCAGTGGCAGCAGTGAGGCAGAGGGAGAAAACTTCAAACTCTTTACGGAAGGATTTGTCACTTAGCCTGGATAGCCTGGAGTTGTTTTGTAGTTTATATCAGAGAACCATGGATTGGGTTGAACGGGAAGGGGTTTTAAAGAGCATCCGGTCCCACCTCTGCCATGGGCAGGGACACCTCCCACTGTCCCAGGTTGCTCCAAGCCCTGTCCAAGCTGGCCTTGGACATTTCCAGCGATAGGGCAGCCCCAGCTGCCACGGAGCTGGAAGAGGATTTGCCGTTTGAAACACGGGGGAAAATTCACAAAACCTCTTAAATGCCCCTTTGAATCAGGCTGACGCAGAAAAAGAACCAATGGGTTTGATGGCTGCAGCGTGGAGCTCTTTCCCATTCTTTCAGGAAGGTCTGGAGTGCTCCAGCCAACAGCTCAAGCAGGAGTGAACTGAAACCATTGAGCTGGAGCGGGCTGGTGATGCGCCTTTGATATTTCTGTATGTGCGGAGCATCTCTCCCTCAGCTGCCTTGGCAGAAGCTCCCTCTGCCATTTATTCCCTCTCCGCTCAATGGCAGCGGGTGTGTTCTGCTGATCAAAACATCCAGCACACTTGTGCTCAATCCTTTCAGGCTACAGCCGGGGTAATTGGGATGGGCAGGATAAATGCGCGGGACTATGGCAGTCACAGGGATGGCAGCTCTTTTGAATGGCTGGGTGTCCCTGACGGGTAATTAGCGGCTTTAGAACGGCGGGGATTGGCATGGCCGTGATTAAAAGGATTTCTGTCTTTTCTGTGATTGAAAACAGATCTCCCGCCCCCTAATTCTCGTTAATACCAGTGTTATTAGTGACACTTGGAACGCAGCTCCTCTGTAAACTTAAATAATGACCTCAATGAATGGTGACTTACAACAGCAGGGACTGAACCGAGCTCAGTTTTCTATGCAAAGCTGCTCCTCCTGATTTTCTGTCCCCCCCGCTCCACGTGCGTGTCACTCCCCGTGAGTTTGGGAGACAAAGAGGACACTGGGCTGTGTGACAGCCTGGGGACAGATTGCCCAGGGCCTGGGTTAGCTCTTCGGTCTCACTGTGGAGTTGAGGAGGATGAGCCGTGAACTCCACTGGGCTCATCCCGAGTTTTCACCTGTCTGCAGGTGGAGGGTTCCTTGGCTCTTGGGTGCCACTTGAAATGCCAGTTCCTTGGAGCAGGGAGTGCCGCTGGCTCTTGGGTGCCTCTCCAAATTCCCATTCCCAGAGTGTGTTTGGAAGCCTTATCAGCACTTGTTACCGTGTTCTCCTCCAGCTCTCTGCTCTCCCAGTTAACACCGTGTAGTGATAGGAATTAACTCCCCTTTTTCCTTAAAAAAATCTCAAAACATCCCTCCACGGGAGAGTTGGCTGGACACCATCCGTGCCATTCACCCAGGGTATTTGGTGGTGACCAATCTGTTGCTAGATTCTCCAAAAGCACCTGCCACAGGGAGTTCTGTGCCTTTTAAATCTGTTTTTGTGAGTATCTGTTGCCCACTGAGCACTGCAGAGCCTGTGCTTCGTTTCTGCCCTTAAATTTCTTGACCAGATTTTTCCATAGTGCTGTTCTCCATTTATCACGCAGGTTTCCACATTTTTTTTGGCATGTAAAGATGCTTAGAGGGACTCTGAGTCAAATTTAGTAAAACTTAACAGGTTCCTAACTCGCTAAAGAATTTAGGGACTTCCTTAGGCTCTTACTTAAATCTTCCAGTTACTTTTCAGCTTCTTTGCACTGAAATCTTTGTTGAGAGCAGACCTGTGGCCGTGGGTACTTCAGTTCTTCCAGCACAGTTCCCACCACTCCACTCACAGTAGCAATGGGAACAACTTCTTTTTTAGAAAATACGTTTTTAGATATTCACTTGCTGCTGTCACTGGCCTCAATTCAGCTTCCCGTCCTCCTCTCCCTTCTCCTTAACTAATTAAAGTCTTCCATGTTATGGCAAGATGGCATATGTAGCTTAAATAACCCACCTCTTTAATTAAGAGGTTGGATTCAGCCTTCTGAGATATATTTGACATCATTTGAGATTTAAAAATACATTTTACTTACACAGTTTATTCGTCAGATCGCTCAAGGAGGGCAAAGAGATAATGAAAGTAAATTATTAATTAATATTTCTCACCCAGTATCTTCCATTAAGAATATTAAGCATTTATTCCATTCCTCAAAGCACGTTTGACTTTGGATAGAATTTTCTTTTCAAGTCTGCCTGCTGTTGAAGTTGCTGCTCTCTCTCCTTGACAGGACTGTAGGGACAGGATGGAAAATATCCTCTAGGAGCTAACCAGAGCCAGGAATTCCAAATATCAACTCACTGACCACGTTTTCCATTTCATTTATGCGTTGTGAGCAGATCTTTTCAAGCCCCAAATGCCACAGACTATCCCTGACACATCCAAGCTGTTCTTACCTTGAAAGAAATTGATAAAATTATGGAATGAAAACAGCAGCAGGAGCATCTCCACTTCCAGTGAACGGGATGGGATGGAGTGAGTTTGGGTTTGGAATAGTGAAGGAATTCAGCAAATTGCTGGGAAAGACCCTGGGGTGCTGCACAAAATCCAGAACTGCTCCCCTGAAGAGGAGAAACACCTTGGGGGCTTTGCTGAGGAGAGAATTGAAGTGGTTTGGGGGCTGTTACTGGAACCTGAGCCGTGCTTTTGTTCAGTTTCTCACAGGCGTGGTTTAGAGAACCCCAGAATGGTTTGGGTGGGAAGGGACATTAAATCCCAGCCCCTCCCCCCCCCTGCCATGGCAGGGACCCCTCCCACTGTCCCAGGCTGCTCCAAGTCCTGCCCAGCCTGGCCTTGGACCCTGCCAGGGATCCAGGGGCAGCCACAGCTTCTCTGGGCACCCTGTGCCAGGGCCTCACCACCCTCACAGCCAGGAATTCCTCCCCGATACCCCACCTAACCCTGGCAGTGGGAAGCCATTCCCTGTGTCCTGTCCCTCTGTCCCTTATCCAGAGTTCCTCTCCAGCTCTCCTGGAGCCCTTTTAGGCTCTGGAAGGTGCTGGAAGCTCTCCCTGCAGAGTTGCCTTTCAGTTTAACCAAACATTCCCACCTTGGCACACGGCTGCTCATGGGCAGGAACAGTTCAGTTCTAACCCTCCACCACTTCCTTCCTTCAGAGCTCTTCATTTGCCCAACTCTTTCTTCCTTTAGAGCTTTTTAAGTCTCAGTCCTCTTTCTCCAGGGCCTTGGAGAAAATAAATGCTGTGGAGATGAGGGAATGTTTATAAATCCATGGGATGTATGTGATAAAATTTGTAAGGATGAAGGCAGAAGAGAGAGACACTTTCAATTAGGGTTTGGTTTGGGGTTTTTAATTTTTAAATTTTTTTTGGATGAAGTGGATGGAATGGGGAGTTTGCATCAGGATTGTGGGAGGCCACCCGACATTCAGGGTCTCCTTGTAGGTGACAGACTGGTCCCTTCTGGCCTTAATTGTAAATCTGTGACTCCAAAGAGATAAAATGTGTCTTTTACCTTTAGAACTTGTTCAGAATATTGAATAATTTGTAGAAATTTGAGTTCTGGAGGGATTCTCTGCAGCAAGAACTTTCCATCAGAGAACACGTCGTGCCTTATGTCTCTAACCCCAGTTCCATACAGTAAAAACCTTTCACCATTACCCCAGAAATCCAGCATAAACAGAATTTGATCAGTCACAACCATTTCTTTGGGCCGCAGTGCTGCCTCAGCAGCTGATTTTCACAAACACCATTGTCAGATGGCTTCAAAAGATCCCACAGCCAGGACAAGCCCTCTGGCTAAACTGATGTCTCCTTATTTCCTCCATGGAGCCTGTGTTCCTTGAAGGAATTCCTGTGGAGAGTCTGAGCTGTCCCTCCTCAACCGCTCTGAGCCCTTCGCTTCCCTCTGAAGTGGATTCTTGCTACTGAATTAGTCCCATTATTTTCCCAAATTTCAGTGCTTCTCACAGAAATAATTTCTTTTATCTTTCATGCAAGCCCCGTCACGCCCTGATAATCCTATTTTACCTGGTTTGCCTGTTCTGAAGTGCTCTGACCTGAACCTGTTGTCCCTGCAGCCTCCAAGTAAGGGATTTATGTTGTATCCACCCTATAAAAAGCAATCCAGTGTAGGGCAGAAGCTTCCAGACTTTCTGCTCTGGGGTTTCCCAGCCCTCAGGCCCTTCTCCCTTCCCTCCTTGCAGTTTGGATGATCAGAAAATCACAGAAATAGTAGGTTTTAAGTATAATTTTTTTATTATTACTTGGACTGTGTTTTTTTTTACTGGGAAGATTTGTTTACTGGGAGACGTTCCCCTTTCCTCTGGCCTTTTAGATGGTGCTGTATCCATTACTTACTTGAACTCTAAATATATATACAATAAATAAGAACAATTTTATCCACTTTGGCCACTTAAAAAAAAAAGAATCAGCTCATAAATTCAGCCAGTTTACAGCAGGTTCTTCTCTTGGACCATTCTGTGTGAAAGGAGGTGGTTGGACCACGGAAGAGGGAAAAGGTGGAAGCGTTTTTTTCATGGAATCATGAAATGGTTTGGGTTGGAAGGGACCTTAAAGCTCATCCAGCTCCTCCCCCTGCCATGTGCAGGGACACCTTCCCCTATCCCAGCTTGCTCCAAGCCCTGTCCAGCCTGGCCTTTTTGCTCCAGTTGATTTTGCCTTTGTGTTGGAACCTTAATTGGAGCAGTGGATTTTCCTGGTTTGGGTGCCTGCTTTTAATGTGGGTGTTTGGGACAGGATGCCTGGATTTGCACAGCTTTCCCAGGAGTCTGCTGCTTCCCTTGGACGCTTCCTTTATCCAGGGCTGGGGATCACTCACTGCAGCCAGAGCAGCTTTTTGGTTTTATTCGTAAGTTGGTTTAGGTTTGAAAATCATTGGAAAATCTTGAAGTCACTTTTTCAAATGAAAAATTACAGTGAAAGCAGAGTTTGGAATTTGAGCTTCCCATCTTTCAGTGCTATCCACTGAATTTTCTCTCCTTTTGTTTTTTTTGGCTTCTGTGTGAATTTGGGTGCCATCCTGAGCCTTGTGCTGACCTGAAGCTGGTCACTGGTTTCTGGCTGCTGTGGGGTCAGAGCCTCTTGGTCTTTCAGGAGGGTCAGATTTCCCATTCCATCGCCCAATACAAACCCAAAAGCAAACCCCTTTTTTTCCTTGCTTTTGGCTCCAGGAATGTCTTTCTGAATCTCATCCAAGCCTCCCTGATCTTGCTGCCAGAGTTCTGGATGGTTCTGGGCAGCACTTCTCCCACCAGTGCTGCTGGTTGAGACTGGGAGAGCCCCTTTGGAAGTCAGGTCCTGTAGGATGGCCCGACGTCCCTTGACACCAAGGGGCAGGCTGTGCCCTTAGAGATAATCCAGGAATACCAGATTTAAACTCGGTTTAGTTCCACAGCAGTTCTGTTGAAGGGTGATGAGTCAAAGGCAGCTGTGGCCATGGGGAGCACTATTTTCCTGACAAATTGCCTTGGCTGTCTTCCTCTTGGTCTTTATGATCTTCCCAAGGCTGCCGAAAGCCCGGGAAGCGGGAGATCCGTGCAGTCCTTCTTTCATTTTAGGTTTTTTTCCTTTGTGTCAATTTAAAAAGTGCCTAAGTGAGGAACAGTACTCCAGAGTGAGCTGGAGGAATAGGATTAGACCTCTTTTCCCTCTTAAGAAAAGAGCCCTCCCTGCATCCCTCTGCACATCCCTCCAAGGAGTCCAGAGCCTGGCAGAATCCGGCTGGAAAAAACTCCCCGTTCTTTCCTCGTGCTGCCCCCCTTGGTTCTCAGTCGTTTGGGGGGGATCTCATTTCTCAGCCAAACGTTTGCAATCTCTGATTTGGGGTGGATGGCAAAGAGGGGGGAAGTTTGGATAGAATTCAGTAGGAAACTGCCTCTTGGATTGCAGATACAGAGAGCTCTGGGTGATAAACACCCACCTCTGGAAAACCAGGTCTGGGTGGAAAAAGCTGATGTGCATCTTTAATCCCCTCCTTTGGAATCACAGAATGGTTTGGG
>VYZQ01019450.1:0-23721 GCA_013400655.1 Mystacornis crossleyi
TGTCTAGCTTTTCGGAAGCCTCAAGCTGCTGGCAACCTTGGTTTCACATTGTCTTTACACACATTTGAGGGGAATGGGAGTTGTACTTCAGGCTATTAGTGCATAAGGGGAGTGTACTAAGAAAATATTAATTGTTGTTGATGTTTCTAAGTTTGGTATCTGGTGCTTGTTGTCTTTGTTTGCAGGCCTTGAAGGACTAAGAGTGCTTCTGCAGCATATGTTACTGTACTGTTCACTGCTGCACTGGCAGTGTCTCAAAATATCATACACACACAAGATGCCTGGCATAGTAAAGGGGTAGGAAAAATATGGGCTTGGGACAGTCACCTACATTTAGAGCATCCCATTTCAACTGAGAATGAGCATGAATATAAGCATAACTCCTCACTGAAGCTGACTGGGAGCTGTGCAGGCTGGCAAGATGGTAACTCATGGCTGAAGAGTTAATGCTTTGCTAGTGGAAGGAGATACTACTTATATTCATTTGCATGGTTGGGAGCAAGCCTGGACTATTTTTATGAAATTACTCCAGCTTTTGACTCCTTGCTCTTATCTGTTCCACCAGACTTTCTCTCATGACCCCATCTGTTCCTACTCATTCAAATTTCCTGCCAAAAGAAGAGTGTGCAAGGGAATGCTGTCTGCTGCTGCTTGTGCTCTTCCTCCCTGATGAAATAATGGTTTGCCTTCAGGCTGGAGACTAGCAGTAAACTGACACAGGAATGGTATCGGGCTTTTTGTTCCTTGTGCTCTCTGTTATCCGTACTCATGATGTCCCATTGATGACAGCAGCAGTGGGGACTCTAAAATAGACAAGAATCCTCAAGCTGGGGAGTGTGCTTTGAAGTGGCGGGCGGCCTTGGCTGAATTGTCTGCTGCTAAGCTCCTAATGTTGCCATGGATGCAGCGGTGGGAGCAATATGGGAGAGGGGGAAATGGCTCTCTGGTCCAAAGTAGCTTAATACTGTAGGCAAAAGCCAGCAGCAGCAGAAGGGAGTTGATCCAATTTATATGAGCTGGGAAAGGAGCTGCTTAGTTCTGCTGGCTGTCCTTGATAGCTGAGGACAGTTGGTGTACTTGCTAGATGCATACAGGGTCGTGTCTGCCTCCTCTGCCTAAGGGCAGGTGCGGTGGCAATATACTTGACAACTCACAAGGTGTCATATCATTAGCCTGTAATCTGCATTGACTTACTGTATGCCTTCTGTGCTGTACTCCCTGAGTGGTCTAGCCAGAATGAGAGTGCTTTCAGGTCACACAGGTCTCTCATCACTGTCTCCTGTTGATCTTAAACCAGCACAAATTTGTAGCATGTTGTAAATAGGGCAAATGCAGCAAGTTGGCCACTGCCTCCTTCCTCATTGCCACGAGCAACTCTGTGAATCACTGTCTTGCACAGCTCTCCCTTCTCGGAGGGTGCACTACATCCAAAGAGTATTTGCAGTCTCTTCCCCCAGTCACCCTGACCTGCCTGCGTGTCACATGGACAAGACTGGGAGGGTGCAACTCTGACCTTCCATGCCACATCCTTCCTCTCACGTCAGACAAGTTCTGCAGAGCTCAGTGACTCCTCCTCACATACTGCCAGGGACTCCTTTGCTCTCCCATCCACAGCTCCCTGTGCCATGGATTAGGAGCTGCAAACACACAGGTGAGGATTCCTGCAGCACCGTCTGCTCCACAAGGGAACTGCCGCTCTTTGGTTGGTACCCAGAGAGGATTGGTGCCTCCGAGTTGCCACAGCAAAGAGAAGAAACCCACGCAGGCACATCCTCAGCTCTGTTCCACGTCTTCTGCAGTGTAAGAATGTGGGTCTGCCCAGTGCTATCCCAGCATGGGCCACCACTAAAGCTCCAGCTCTCTGAGAACCAGTCAGTAAGCAGGGCTTTGCTGAAGTCCTCTAAATCTAGTGAGGTACTCCTCTAGTCCCACCAGTCCTACCTCTCTTCTCCTGTCAGTGACTGTGAGGAGAGAGATTTCATGTCCGACACAGGAAGTATGATTATTTCTCAGGGATGTGGTGTGGGGCTATTCACTGGCATTCTGGACCTTTGCCTTCTGTACTCAGCACACAGGTAGGAAAACCAATATATATATACCAAAAAATATACCAATTTCCCTGGAGGAATGGGATCTCCAGCATGACATCAAACAGTATTTCCAGTTCTAGCTAGTGCTCATTGCTGTATGGGAAGAAGTGGGAGCAAGAATACTGAATTTCCACATGCCTCCACTAAGTGAGTGGTTTCAGAACAAGTTGTTCCTGAGTTATCACATCAAATGCTTCAAACTAACTGCAGCACAAACACACCCACTTTAGGCAAATGAGCTTTTTGTTCACTCAAAACTCAGCACTTCATTCAAGTATCAGCTTTTCCACATCCAGCCGTCCCTGAAGCTATGAATGTATAGAATAATCCTGCAATGAATGCTGAAAAGGCCTTAGTCAAGTGCTAAATTCCTCTCTCGAGCAATGTCTTAACAGGGGTGGAACGGCTCAGTTTGTTGCAACCTCAGATACTCAGATCAGGAATCTGGGCATAGGAGAAACTGAGGTGCCCAGGTTTGTTAGAATGGGGACTGGCTCCAAACCTGTTGCACGTGAAGGGAGCAGCTTTCTAGACTTGCTCGTACTGGAGAGGCTTGAACAATCTAACTCTTGACTGTAGCCCAACAGCAGCTCACACAACTCCTGCCATGCTTAAAGGTAAGAGCAGAGCTTATGAGGAAAGCCACAGGTCTTGTGATAATCAAGATCCCCTAGTCTGGAGATCTGGGATGAAATTTGTCTGGGCTTCTAAGATAAGAATTGGATGTTACAGAGCAGGCTTTGCACACAACACACTGGATGGCTGCAGCTGTCCCTTTGAGATCTCTATGGACTTGAAGTCTTTCATAGTGGGACAGTGAGAGGCATGTGCTACCCGGAGACCTGTTCACATAATCTTGTGGCTGCAGAGAGCTAACTGCTTTGCAATCTCTCATTTCCATCTCCCTTCAAACTTAATCTGAAAACACCTGCTCAGATAACCCTCTCTTCCCGCCTGCTCTTGTTTGCTTGATTTATGAAGGCTTCAAGTAATTCTTTGTATGAGGTTTCAGTGACACTGTCTTGCTGCATTCTGTCGCTTGCTTAGCACGGGTTGTAGTGCATCACGAGGCCATCTGCAGGAGACCCATCACTCAGCGTAGCACCAAACTGAACTGTGCTGCGGTGTTTAGTTTCCATGTATTGTGAATGAGTCGTGCCAGGCCAGGTACAGAGAGCAGAGTAAGAAAGCAAAACCCTGTTATTGCACTCTGAGGCAGATGTGTCCTTTAACACCAAGGGTTTACAGGTGCTTCCCACGGAAAATGAGTCTGATGGCAGGCAGCTGTCTCGGTGGTGGGCTTGGACCTTTCACCATGCACACACGACTTCATGGCAGTGGGGCGGGTGCCAGTGGGACAAACACCCCTGCTGAACCAGGTCTCCAGGGTCAGCCATGCCTGCTGGCTCTGGGACGAGTCAATCCCTCTGTTCACCCATGTGGGCTTGTTTCTGGTGTTCTGTCTTCTTCTTTTTAGTGGTACTGAAAACTCTGGAAACAAAATACCATCCCCTGACAGCAGGCCAATTCAGCTGCAGATTCCTTTGTGCCTCTGCCAGCAGCGCACACCAAATGCAGAGCTTGAAAGTGTTGCAGCAACCAAGTCTCTGCTTGTATTTCCTCTGAACCCTCAAAGTGATTCTTCTTTCAGGATGAAATTGCTCACACTTACTCTAAGCCCAAAGGATTTGTTTAGGAGTTGTTAGGGGGTTTTTGACCAAATTGATCTGGCTATTTCTGAGTTACACAAGGGGAGAAATATCTTTTAAAAGGAGGCTGAATGTATTTTTAAGAAATATTATAAAGATCAAGCTTGTCACAGATTAAAAAAATAAGGATTTTATTTTCATATGTATTTGAATCTATTAGTAGCTGTGTTTTTCAGAAGTCAGTGAACTACTTAAGCCCTTGACTAGTGAACTCAAAATGAACTACAAGCACCAACACATCAGTAAAACTGATTTTTCCTTCACAAACACCATGGGAGTGAGGAATTGCAAATAAGAATGTAACTATACAGCTGGAAGCTGTATCTCAGAAGCATTTTCCACTAGCCTTAATTTTGTCAGCGTAATTTTAAGCTTAGCTTCAGTGACCCTGTCCACCAGCCCACACATGTGACCTACTAAACCGCGCTTCCTCCCAGGGCGTGCCTGCTCTGCCCTTCCCTGTCCCCATGGCCCCCCACCAACATTCCCACTGACATCACGTGGTTCAGCAGCAGAGAAAAGATACAGGGACACCTTCTTTCAGTGTACAGCCACAGGCTGCAAAGACACCAGTTCACATCAGGTCTGGATTAATGATTCCTGAAGCGAGCTATTCACTCACAATTTAGCTAAGAGTGTTCAGTCAGGCTAGAAATTTCATTAATGAAAGGTTAAAAAGGGAATCTTTTTCCACTAGAAAATACCGACTTGGAAAAAAAAATTGCCTGGGGGATTCATTTGGTATGTTTAAAAATTTCAAGGAAAAAGCATTTTCAAATAGTCTTTTAGAAGCTTTTCGTCAGAGTGAAAATACATGCCAAGTACAGCAAAGGACTGGGGTTTTTTCATACAGGTTTTAAAAGTGATTAAAATAAAATGTGTTCAGTAAAACATATTTTGGATTTTCAAATTCTTCAATTTAATTTGAGAATTAAATTCCTATTCATTTTGGGCTGAGGAAAATAAATATTAATCAGCATGACATTTATCTTGCATGCTTAGGATATAAGACAAAAGGAGCATGCTCTGTCTGCAGAACCTTCTGCTTCCTCTCATTCACCAAGAACTTTTGAACTAGTCCAGTTTTTTGCATAATAGTATGGAGAGAAAAGAAAGTTCTAGTTTCTCTTGATACAAAGACTGCGATGTGAAGCACCTGTTACTAAAATGCAGAGAAGCTTCTTGCATCTGAAGATTGCCCAGAGGAAAACCAGACTTTGCTAACCACCATGAAATGTGTGAACGTGATGTTCTGGGGCTGCAAGAAAGACTTCATACCCAGCTCTGATTTGGTGTGTTTGAATTTAGGATGGATTCCAGGAGTTACAGGTAAGGATGACACTGCTGAAGAGATCCATTTGGAGTAATGAACTAATTAGGAAATATATCTTTGGTTGACAGCAGCAGAATTAACAGTAGCAGCAGAATTAAAGTGCCTTTGACGGAAGGCACGCTTTTGTAAAGTTATAACCTCAGTAAATACACGGCTTGCTTCCACAAAGTAGTACATGTGACTAAGCAGTCTGTGCTGCTTTCTGTCTGCTTTGCTTCCTGGTGCTGGACAAGCTGTTTCACTTCTTTCCTTTTGGATATCTTTGTTAGGTGGTGTGGACTTCTCGCTTGCATGTTTATTCAGCATCTATCACAGTAGGGGCCCTGGATGTGACTGTAATACAAACAACACTGACAAATCTGTGTTTCCATGGTAGGCTAAAAATCTCTTCCTTCTGTGCCAAATAACGGCAAGGGTAAAAACTACTTACTTTACATCCATAGATCAAAAACCTTCCTGAGCACTTCCTGTAAAAGCTTTCCTGTAAAGTGGCACTGACTTAAATTGTGCTATGTGAATTGGCAGCCGGTTGTGGTCTGAACTTTTATCTCCTGGATGCTAATTCTGTGAACACTGTGGGATCAAAGTTGGTAAATCTTCTGTACACTTTCCCAAAAAAATAAGGACACATCTCTTGGTTGCTATGTCAAAGGTAAAGAGTGGCAGTGATTTTTACCTGGTCCAGCTTACCAAAATCCAGCTTCTGCATTCTAAAATTCAGAAGAGCTGTTCCATGGTGGAAGACCAATCCTTCGTAGTACATACATGAATCACTGTTTGCTGAGAAAAAGAGAGGGTATCCTCCTCCTTACATATATAAAATGGCTTTCCCTTCACTGCATTTTAGAGAAGTGCAAATACATACTACATGTCCAACCCTTTTGTGCTCAGCTGAAGAAATACAGGTACAGCTCATGTTATGCCTTTAAACCTGGTTCCCTGGTGTTCTTGGAAGAGACTCCAGACCATGGTGTGGCTCTGCTTCCACTTACCACAATGGGATGGCTTCCAGAAGGAGTGCCTCTCAGAGCTGGACTCCGCACACGTATGCGCTGGGCTTCATGCAGTACCTGTCTTCCTCTGTATTAAATTGCTCTCCATGAAAAATATTCGGCAGTTTTTTCCTCATCAAAGTCCAGGTTTTTTGATTCCCACATAGAAAGCAAAAATTCCCAAGGGAGTCCTTAGTCATGAATACCAGCATGATAGGTAGAAGAGCTTTGCAAGACAAGCGAAAAAGCTGTTAAGTCTCACCTTTCCTTGGCTTGGTTAAGAGCAATTTATTTCTCTGCTGTGACGCTTGTTTGGGGCACATAGTGCTTTTTAAGCACAGCCATCAAGTTTTCTTAGTTTGAAGCACCTGAGTCTTGAGGGAAACATCAGTCTTCCAGGACTGCTACTGTCTCTCTTCCAAACACAGTTCAGAAAATGGATTTTTTTCATGACAATCTTCAGTAATGTTGGAATGAAAATACTGCAGCAGCCTTTAAGCATAAACTTCAGCCTCATCTTCTTTTCAGCAAATTGAAATTCTCTTCTCATGCCCTGTAACCTGTATATTACTTCTTGATCTTGTTGCTGTTGCCTCTAGGCTGATGTCTTTTTAGACCCAGCCAAGTGCCCTGGACAATTGACTTCCTCCTTCCTCAACACCAGGGCTTTCGGCATTTCCAAATAAATAGAAGACAATACTGCCTTTTTACTGGGCTTGACTACCACCACTCCACAATTACAGAGCACAACATTTTTCCAAAGGTATGGTTATCTCTATTCCTCAATTCCATATTTGAAGACTTCTCACAGGGTTACTCTGTCCTGCGAGTTGTTCCAGACCTTCAGATACGGACTAGCAGTATTTAAAACTCTGTGCATCTCTAAAAGCAGAGGTGCTCCTTCTGGACTCAGGAAGAACAGGGTCACTCTCCATCCTTCCCCTCCCAAAATGTCTCCACTCAGGCACATCTCTGATCTTCACAGGGAGCATGGGATGACACCTCTAGCAAACTTCACTTTCTCTCTTAGGATGACTAACTGTAGATGTCCCAACATCTCCCTGCAACGTTGCTGAGAAAGGAACCACATGCTATTTTGATGATTAGATTCTAGCTTAGAGTTGCAGGAAAGGGCTGAAAGATCCATCTCCCTCTTGAAGCCGGATGGATGAACTGAAGCAGCAGACAGAGCCTGGAGGGAGAGAAGAAAGAACTGGTATGAATATTAATACATATAAAATATATACTATGTGATGCATCTCTCTTCTCATACATCCAATGATCATCTATCCTCCCTCTCTCCCCTCCCCTCCGCTCTGCTTCACTATGTCTATGGAGTAAATGTTGGATTTACATTTTCAGTCTATTTAAATCTCTCATTTTTGCTGCAGTGTAGCAGGGGAAAAGCCTTAACTCTCTGTTTGCTGTGCTGTATCTCTCAAGCAGTGGAGGAAAGCAAAGCTTTCCTTCCAAGGTCTTCAAATGTTTCTGCAAACTTCTGGTCTTTATTCCCTGTAGTCCCAGCTGGGCAGAGGCCACTGAATCTAGCTGCACATGTACTACAGTTTTATGAATCCTGTATCTTTTTTCACCCCTTTATGTCTTTAAAATAAAATGTTTACAATACTGCATGATTACCAGTTAGCAGTTCTTAAGAGTCTTTGCCTTAAGACAAAATTCCTTCTGCACCTCTTGGCCTGCAACGCTGAAGAGAGTTAATATACTCGAGCACACATTTAAAGGAAAGATGTTCAGTGATGGAGCTGAACTTGCCAGCTACTTGTCTGGGAGATCCCAAGTGGAAACAATGTAAATTTATTTTGCACGGAGTCTTCTTCCATGGGCTGTCAGGGCATGAACTGTAGACCTCAGCCTTCTCTACCGCTGTTCCTGCACTTGTGAATTCTGGGCTAAATTCAAAAGCCTTCACATTATGCCTGAATAGGAATTTTTGGACAAAATGCTTCTATGTCTGAGTAGAGTGATGCATCGCAAACCTGACAGTTATTTTGTCCTGTGTTTGTATTCAGGAGACCTCTTCTTGGTCATGTAATAGGACATTTGTGAGTTTTCAGGGATGGCTAAAGGAACCAGGAACAAAAAACAAGTTTTGGGCTAAAACAATTCATAATATTCAGGTTATCCTGAATTCAGGTTCCCTTTCAGACTTGAATAAGCAAAAGATGAATCTAGTGAGAACTTCAGTGCTGACTTCCATCCTTCCTCTTCCTCTTGCAACCTTCCTTAGAAGCAACTGCATGCAAAAGGGGAGAGGACGTGGATGGTGTTAGGCAGATGTGTCTTTGAGGCCACACTGTAAGCTTTTACTGGGATGGGGGGAACATTCTATCAAGAAATCAGTAAGAGATATTACAGTTTAAATTATCAAGAATGCAATAGGAAGTGTTGAATAGAGCACGTGTTTTGCAAGACCGGGAAGCATCTCATGGGCTGAAGGATGTGGTCAGACACTAACACTGAACATCGTCCCAACACTTAGCAGGGGGGCTTCAGGCACAGGCAATCGGCCATTTGCCTCTTTCCCACTTGGTATGGAAATGGGGGCAACTGAAAAAAAAATCCTTGTTCCCAATCTGGTGGACAGGGTGCTGCCAGGGAAAGGCTGATGGGTGACTAATACTCTGACAGCTGCACCCTAGTACTGTGTGACACGTTCACAATTGTATGGCTCAGTGAGAGTGGGTGGCAGGGGCAGGGGAGGAAAACAGGGACCTTGTGTGGCGACTGAGAGATCCTGCAGACCTCCTAAACTCCACTGTTGCATTTCCCCACATATAGAGACAAAAGCAAGCCAACTACCTTGTCTCTCACCTCAGAGGAGCTTGGGCTGTGAAAGGCTGCTTCTCTCTCCATGGCACAGGGTCAGAGGAGCAGCAAGGCGCTGCTGCCTCCCCAGCCAGCCAGAGTGAACGCAAATCAGTCCTTCCTGAACAACTGCCTCAGAGATCTACTTTCCATACTGGCCTGAAGGTAGAAGAAGGTGGACTCCAAATGTAAGGGCTGCTGTATGATCTCCTGGGAGGTAGGATCTTTGGCCTGTAGGTAAATGGGAGTAGGTCCTAAATTCTTCACTGATCTCCATCTTCCCCTTCTGCCAGAGTTTGCAGTGAACACTTCCAGAAGGTGCTGGTTTTTAAGATGTAATCTTGGCATGCTGGCTTACATTTCACAATGATTCTTGTACTGTGGCTGTGCCCAGCCTTTGCCTGCTGCATTGCAATAATCTCCTTTGCAGACATGCAAGAGCAGGTGGATGGCAAGTCGAGAGGCAGCCACTCACAACTAAAATATCTCACAAAATAAAATATCTCTTAGCTCGTCATTCCTCATAGATCACTTCCCAATATGTGCTGAGTGTGGAATGGGCTTTCTGTGCACCACTGTAGGAAAGGGCTATTAAAGGCCTTGCTAAAATACACATGCAAGGTGAATTGTGGAGTGGGAGGAAGAAGAGGGTGAATTAAGGTTCCCCAAACAGGCTTAGGCCTAAGTGTTTGCTAACAAGCGAGTGCTTAACTTGGCAACGCTAATAACACTCTTTTATGGTAGGTTTATATATGAGCAAGAGGCAAGATGTATCGCATTGCAGAAATAAAGTCAAGCACTCAACAATGTTGAGAATTGGCTTGGCTGGTTAGGGAAATAAAGGGCCCTTCAATCAGGGAGCAGAGAGCTAATTGTCTCATTAGCTTATCTGCCTGGGTTGTATTCCCCTGAGGACAGGGTGGGAGATGGAAAGGAGACAAATGAAATAAATGAAGCAGTCCTCTGGGAGGAGGATTTTCCACAAGAGCAAGGGCTAGTGGCTGTACTGCAGCATGCCTGGCTGCAATGGCCCCGGGGCTTGCCTGTTTCTAGAGGTGAACCTTGGAAGGTGTTGGGAAATAGCCTGGAAAAAAAGAGCTGGGGAGGGGTGAAGGAGCATGACTGGGGAGAACTCTTCTCTTTCTGCTTCAAGCTTTCCTGCCCCACTCTTTCCTCTTGTGGTTTTAGCACCTTAACATCATGGTACGATGGTTTTCATATTGAGAAATATTTAGCAGACCCGAGAGACCAAGCTGAAAGTAATACCTCTGGAATAATCCCAGAACCTCTTGGCAAAGTCACTGGGGATCAACTTGCGCTGCCATATAGCATCCTGGGAACAATAGTACCTGCGTGATATTTCCATAATTCAATATATAGCTTTAGGGTTTGCCATTCATATTGTGCTTGATCCTGCAAGGTGTTCCAACACTAATTTGATACTGGGGAGCAATGTAACACAAGGGGCCTTTCCATCAATTTTAAAGTAAGATCTTTACACTAGCAAGTTTATGTTCAGTGAGACATATCTTCTGTGTTTTCTCATGTCTACAAATCTACTTGTATGTTTCAAATGACTTGCCTTTTTTTTTCGTTTCGTTTTCTCCTTTTGGAAAGGGAGTATTTCTAGGGTTGCTTCAGAGCTTCCAGAGAAGGTGTTGGATGCTGAATCACAAGATTTATTCTGCCACTAGAACTAGCAGCAGTGTCTTTTGGAATAGCTGCTCTTGTGAAACTTCCTTGCAAATGCTCTGTTAAAAGTTGAAGGAAGTGAATTTCAAGGGCTGTGCTGTTCTGCCTACAAGCCCTGGGGCCTTGGGAAGAGGAGTTATCAGGAGATGCATTCTAATACAGACCTTCACCCAGCTTGGGAATTTGCAGAACACCAGCCTGCTGAATTTAAGCTTGCTCCTGAGATAATATGGCATTAGTCCCTGTGGGTATCATCTTATAAACTTAGAGGGAAATACAGAAATAAAAGGAACTCTTGTAGATACCAGTAACTGTGAGCCAAGCCTTCTATGAGTAAATGGATGCTGACTGCTGAGATAATTCTCCAACCTACATGTTTGCTGTGGAACCTGGAACTGCATCCAAGTTCCTGGTACTATTCACCACAATCATTAAACAGCCCAAGATCATCCTGAAATGAATGAAGATGTGATTTCCTAAACCCTGGACTTAGTGATGTCTTGTAGTGTTGCATTGCTGAAATATCACCAGGAGGAGGATTGTCTTCAAAACATGACTTGATCACAAGAAGAAAAACACTTTTGAAAGAATTTATGCTATTTCTAGTTTGAAATACTTTCTGGTTTGGCTTTTAAATAGCTAAGAAACCAAACTATTCCCCTTGGCAAAACCTGATAAACTTCTTATTTGATGTGAAGTTTGATGTTCTGTTATGGGATGGCAGGTATAAGGTAGGGATCCTTTCAAATCTGAGGCTGCTCACAGCAGGAACTCATTTGCTGTCCAATTCCACTGGTTTGATCAGGTCTGTAAAAGGTTTCCAGTCTTTTAAGAGCTGGTTGCAAAAAAAGCCATCCAGAGACTGGACGGTGTTTAAAAATGTGACCATGGTCTCAAAGGAAACATCCTTTAGGACAAGGGCTTCTTGGGAGATTTTTTCAGAGATGTCATCCTCAGTCATTTTGCTTACTGGGATCTGGTGTTTATAAAAACTATGTTTTGAAAACCAGGGTGCCCATCCTGTGGATGTCCCTGGAATGGAAGGGATGCCCACAAGTGAAGCTAGTGAGCAGTAACTGCTTTGCCCTCTCCTCCCATGCTGACAGCCTCTCAGGGGGATACATACCTGTTTCTATGCCATCTGCCATTTTCACCATTTTCTCCCTACTCATGTATGTGTCTGTTTCTGTCTCTCTAAATCCCTTTGCCTTTTCCAAAGAGGAAAATGTCATGATAACAGGGTGTGTGGGGGTAATACAGGCTTTTGGAGTCTACAACCATATTGGGCTGTCATCCAGCCCACCACGGATCTCAGAGGGAATGAATTCACCATCTGTAGAGAGTCCGTGTCTCACCGCAGCCATCTGTTAAGCTCCTCAACCCACTTGCACTCTGAACAATGGCAGTGCCTTTCAGAAAACCTGTAGGAGATCATCCCTTCCTCCTTTGGGTGACAGTGCACTCCTCTGAAGATGAGGATCTGTAGTTTTGCCAGAGACGCAGCTTTTTGTGGCAGAAAATGTATTTGTGCTCCCAATCTGAGCATCGTAAAGAGCATGAAGAGCTGGGCATAGATACCTTGAGGATACTGAGTCTCTGGGACAACTAACTTTCTCATCATCTTGGAATGAGAAATATCTTGTAACCTGCTCATCTTACCACGCATAGATGGTTCTCCTCAACCTTCTGTTTGAGCAGGAAAAAACAACATGAATACCACCACCATCAGCAAAGGTCCTGCTCTCCTTTACTTGGAGAAGACACCACAGATGAAATCTTGGCAGCATCATGCTGTTGACTTCAAAGTAAAACTTGCCCTGCCCTGCACAGGCCCTGCCTACTCTGTTATTCTGGTCCATGCTTCAGTAGGAATCACTTATCAATCAGTCTCTTCATTCCTGCAAGCATTCCTATTTATGTCTCATGCTGTAAACTGCTTGGCAGCAGGGCGTAAGTAGTCAGTGATTTCCAATGTCACAAAGGCAATGTAGATATTACCGTTATTAAAAGGCTTAGTCTGCCACAGGCTTATGAAACCAGGCTATTTTTTCGGAGGCTCTTCGTTTAGGGATGACTTAATTCAGGCATGTCTTTTCAAATTCATTACTGCACTGACCAGTCATCTGCTTCGCCTTCATGGAGCTAAAGCAGAAATTTGCTCTATCTGGTGATGGCTTCTCTCCAAAGCCAAGGACTTCATCTGGACCTGACACCAGACAGCTTAAACAGCTTCAGACAGGGCTGCCTAATTCCCCTACTCCCGCGTGTCTTCTTGTCTTACCTCAGCTACCTCCTAAGAGCTGCTGCCACCTCTAAAACCACGTGATCCCTGGGTTTGCAGGGTGTTCCCAGATTTGCTAGGTAATTCCTGTCTTCCTCCACCCACACACACATTACTTGCCAGACTCTGAAGGAAAGAAGGAAAACTTCTCATTTAACGTTTAAGAGAGAGACTTGCCTTTATTTCACTAGAACAGGGATTTGCTCTTTTTGCCGTTGTTCCACCACCTCTGTCCTTTGGTGGAGTCCATGTGGGAAGAACCTCTCTTTTTTATCATCTCACCTGCTGCTACCTAACCTTTGCAGTCTTCATACCAGCCCCAGGGCAGCTGTCTTTTCAAATTCTAGTTTGGGAAATGAAGTCCTCACAGAAGATAACAGAGGGGAAAAAACTCGGATATGAGCTGAAACAGGGAAGGAAAATGTGTTGCCAGCCAGGAATAGGGCTTTGCTTGCAAAGGGGAGGGTGCCCTGATAGAGATGTCTTCTGCCACTGAATGCTACGGTAAACAGGGAAGTTTACAGTCAAAATGTTCTGTCAAAGAGCTGTCAGGGAGTCAGACAAATATTTAAAGAAGCAGATTGCCTCCTGAGGGTGAAGAAACACTGCTCAGCACTTGACAGTGCAGCCTGGTAGCTCCCAGCCTGGGGGACAAATATGCTTGTGGCCCCTGTATCCAAAGGTCAGCAAGAGAGGGAAAGGAGGTGAAAACAAGGAGAATAGCCAGATAATGCCTACATCCAAGCAATCATGCATGGACAAGAGTCCTGTAACTAGGGTGGTCCTTCTCTTTACAGTCTCCCTGGGGAGATGCGGGTGTGCATGTAGATCACCCCCTCTGCCAGCCACCCCTGCAGGGAGGCAAAGTTACATGCGGGGATGAACCCAGAGGGCCACTGGACATGCACCATTACCTTGGGAAGTACTCAAAGACATTTTCATCCATTTACATGGAGATTTTTTCCCAAGCCAGACACTGAAATTAGTTCATACACATGAACGTGCACTCTGCAGGGGTCTCTTTCTGTAGAGTAAGCAACTTTGTGTAAACAAAGGGGCAACATCTAAAATCTCCAAAAGAAATTAATTTCTAAACTTATCTGAGCAAGTAGGACAAAACCATTGGTCTCAACAGACCTGCTGGGTAAGCAAACTGTCCTGTATTTGATAAGCAGCTCATGCAGCCTAAGGAACTGACATCCAGGTCACAGCTACACCTACACCCCTGGGTCACAGGTGCTGGTCTAACTCTTGTCCACTTGGGACACTGGGGTGTGACCCAACCGACCAGCTATCCAGAGAAGTGAAGAAAAGATGCTCACATGCTCTGCAAATGCCTTTCTGCGCGAGATTTCCCTTCCCCCAGACATTTACTTGAACCTCACGCTTTCCCCAGCCCTTGCAAGAGAAACACGGTTGTGAGCCTGGGCTCTCTCCTCTGTAAGCATCGGCTGTGGGAAATTTAAATATTGTCCCCTTTGGCTATGCTGTCTGTGGAGATTAGTAATCTTCTCCCTTCCCCGCCTCCCCCCATGCGAGAGCCTGGTGCTCCAGCTCCTTTCCAAGCCACTGACCTAGTTCTCCCTGTCCCCAGGGATGGGCTGTGCATCCAGGTCCATCCCATACCAAAGGCTGGGCCAGCACAGGGGCAGGACGGATGCTGCCTGTGGATTGGTAATGCAGGCAGCAGCAGCAGTAACAGCAGCAGCACAGTGCACACAGATTGAAAGTGGATTTGAATATGGGCTCTTGAAAAATATGAGATAGCGCACAATATGTTTTCCTCGGTGCTGTAATGTATTTCAAACAGCTCACTTCCATCTCCTGCACTTTAATTAGCATGAAAATTGGCCAGTTCCACAATCCCTTTAAATACATTCTATGTGTTACCAAATATATTTCAAAAGCAGTTACATACAGGGAGGCCAGGGCCTGGGGGTGGGATACAAAGCACTCCCCATTTTGATCTAACTTGTTACTAACCTGTTTTGTGGCCTCTGAGAAAGCAGGCTGGTGGGTTCAAGTTCAGTTTTTGGTGGTCAAATGCCACCAGGGAAAACCTAAGTACATCAAACAGTACCTGTGGCTGCTGGGCTGAAGGGCTGCAGTAAGAAGGCAGGAAAAAATTAAAACTGTTCACTTCCTGTTCTCTCCCTAACCTGAGGGAAGACCATGGAAGAAGCTGTCAGGAGACTTTGTGGTCTTGGGTATAGGTTCCTCTGTGATCCCCCAGCTATCACTCCAGCCAGCAGGATGATCTCCAGAATATATCTGCTGGAATCACAACAAGAGACTGCTGCACGAAGGAATTGCTCAAGTGTATTCTTGGGTTTTGTTAGGTAGTGAAAAACAATGTATCTTTTCTAACCCCAGACTCAGACTGTCTTCAGGATTACAATTTCCAGTGTCTCTAAAATGGCTGATATGTGGTTCACACACATTTTCCCCCCATATATTGTGCCCCCAAACCTGCTGGCTTTCCCAGAGTGTGGGCTACAATCTGAACTGAGGTTCCTGGGTTTGCCCCACAAATGTAGCTGTGCTGACGCAACTGAGAGGAGCAGCACAGGGCTGGGGGGGCAGGAAGGCATGGCAGCCATCACAGCAGCTGGGAGACACTGTGCCTAAGTGTTTTGTGATGGCAGTCATTCAATCAGATGATTTGTAGTTGGGTTCCCCTTTCTTTGTGGTACTCTAGAGACACCACTTCTGCCTGTGGATGAAAGCCAGTATTGCCTGTGCCTTTTCAAATGTTCTCCGGGATCCAGTTTGCAGTCACTCTCCATCTCTGGGCCAGCTTTTTCTCCTTCCGTGCACCCTAGGAACCCCTAGGCTAGTAATTTTTACCACCAGACCCTATTTTCCTCCTTTCCCAACCCATGGGGTTGCACAGGTTGTAAGTGGGTTGCCTTGTCCCAGCTCATGAGATGTTGAGAGGGGTCCCTGATGCCCCCAAGGATTGAAGAGAACACCTGGCTGGGCATGGTCCCCTCATCTGCACATGGTGAGGAACAGGGACAGTAAGGAGGAGGACAGACTTTGTTCTACTTGCTGGAAATCATTCTCTCCAGTCTCGTCCTGGCACTGCCAAGGAGGAGAGAAAGAGATGGAGAAGGGGAAAGGAAGAGAGGTCTCAGGAGGCGTCCTGGAGCTGCTGGCCCATGTCCCTAGTCAGACACGAATTTCTAGTAGGCTATGGAGTTGACCCAGCAACTCCCTCCTGCATTTTCCCAGTGCTTTCAGAGGTCAAGGATGACAGAATTTATGTTTTGTTGGGATGGTGGGAGAAGACAGAATTTTGGGAGTCTTGAGGAGGAGCTGCAACTCCCTTGTAGCATCACTATATGCAAATGCAGGTAATTTCATGGAAATGTATGTAATTTTATGCAGATTTAAAAGCTATTGACTTTCTGTCACAAGATGTTGGCAGCTATGGTATTTGTTTGAGTCTTTTTCTTTCCCTTTTGAGCCTTTTTTTTTCCTTTTGGAACTTAAAAGAATGAAATATTCATAGAAACATTTCTATGAGTCACAGGGAGAGAGTACATCAAGCTGAAAAGTTGAGATGTGTATCCAAACTTCCTCAAAGTGCTTTGGGACAGGAAGTGGGATCTGAGAGCGGGCAGTTTTCAGATGCTGTCTGCAGCAAAGCCTTTTCCACCAGATCTTAAATTTGGGTTTATGGTGACCCAGCAACTTTTCTAAGAATAAACATGGCTTGTTCTTGTTTAGCCAGAAAGAATCAGAGAAAATATAAGTGGAAAAGCAAAGGAGATGTTGCTCCAGCTTTTAGCACAGAAGCAAGTCACAGGCAATGAATGTTTTTGCAGTTGCTTTCTTCAGTTTTCTTTGTATTTCCTGGAGCTGGAGGTGCTTGCTTTCAAGACTCAGGACAGTGGATTAAGGATCAGAAAGGATTTGATCACCCATGAACAAAACAGGAGTCAAAGCAGAGAATGCATTCCTTTTTTATTTTATCCCTGATGTATTTGCAGGGGTAAGTTCCCTTCTCTGGAAGCTGTTGGATAAAGACCTGAACTTCTAAATAAGTATTTTAGGATAGGTGGATTTGTGCCATTTTAGATGACTTATAAAACTATGGCAGTTGCTTGTTGGACCACTGCTCACCCTGTGGCAGAGAGATGGACTAGATGGCTCCCCACGTACAGGGGAAATCAAGAAATCACCGGGGCCTCAGGGAGTCACTCTCTTACTTGGGTGGAAAGGCCTGAATTTTATGGTCTTACAGGCTTGATGCAAAAGTCATGTATCTTTAAGAGGTGGTTTGAGAATGGCTAACACAAATTCCCTGAAATAGCAGTAACAGAAAGGAGGTCTTTGCAGCTGGCTGAACTGATATGAGTTAATTTGTTCCCATCTGAATGCTTGTTTTTAATGATGCTGGAGATATTATTCTGTTTTAAGACTAAAGTATTAAGCACGGTTAGAAATCTTGCCTGAATTAGTGTTTATCTGCTAACTAAACCTAATGAAAAGTAAATCATGTACAGCCAGACCTTAATAAAGCCTGGGCTCACTATATCCTTCTCCCGCTGGTTAGAGTATTGTGTATTGTCTGGCATAAACCTTGAGCTTAAATAACAGGAAAAATTTTGTTGCTTTTTTTAACATCTTGATTCAAGAGGTGTCTAACCACACATTCTGCAACACTTGTCCTCTTTTGACTTCCTAGCTGGAGAGACTTTCTAACAAATTAAGGAATTTGCATCTTGTAGTGTATTGACCCTGGCTGGATGCCAGGCACCCACCAAAGCTACTCCATTACTCTCCTGCACAACGGGGGAAAGAAAATATAGTAAAAGGTCTGTGAATTGAGATGAGGACCAGAACAGATCACTCATCAACTACCATCACCGGCAAAACAGACTGAGGTTGAGGATATTAATTGAATTTATTGCTAACAAAATCAGCACGGGATAATGAGAAGTAAAATAAACTGTTAAAAACATCTTCCCCTCCATCCCTCCATCCTTCCCAGGCTCCAACTCCTCCCCTTCAGTGGCACAGGGAGAAAGGGAATGGGGGTTATGGATAGCTCACCACATGCTCCTTCTGCCACTGCTCAGGGAGAGGCGTCCTTCCTCTGCTCCAGCATGGGGTCTTGGACTCTCACAGGAGACACCTCCATGACCTTCTTCAATGTGAGTTCATCCCACAGGCAACAATTCTTCATGAATGGCCCCAACATGGGTCCCTTTTCCATGGGATGAGTCTTTCAGGAACAGCCTGCTCCAGTGTGGGCTCCTCTCTCCACAGGTCTGCAGGTGCCTGCCAGGAGCCTGCTCCAGCGTGGGCATCTCACAGGGTCACAGGCTCCTCTCAGGCATCCACTTGCTCCAGTGTGGGGTTCCTCCACGGGCTGCAGGTGGATCTTTGCACTTCCACTGACCTCCATGGGCTACAAGGACACAGGTGCTTCATCATGGTCTGCACCACAGGATGCAGGGGAATTTCAGCTCCAGCACTTGGAGCACCTCCTTCTCTCCTTCTGCACTGACCTTGCTCTCTGCAGAGATGATTCTCTCCCATACTTTCACTCTGGTCTCCTCTGAGTGAAGTCACAGCAGCACAAAACCTTTCCTTTTTCCTCCTTAAATATGTTGTCACAGAGGCATTACCAGCATCTCTGACGGGCTCAGCCTTGGCCAGCAGTGGGTCCATCCTGGACCCAGCTGGCGTTGGCTCTGCTGGACATGGGGGAAGCTTCTGGCAACTTCTCACAGAAGCCATCCCAGTAGACCCTGCTCCGCTACCAACACCTGCTTATGCAAACCCAGTACACACCTGGATGTGAACTTGAGACACTCTGATGCTCGAGGCAGAGAGGTCTGTGGTGAATGGTGTCCTGGGTGGTGTCAACTGCTAAGTTTGGACTGCGGTTTTTGCCTTATATTTCAAATATCCCAAGCCTTAGGTGGCTCAGCCTCTGCTTTAGGATGGAGGAAATTCCTTATTGTTTGACTCTACAATAGACAGAAAATGTTCTAGCCACGAAAAACCTGCCTTTTATAAAAGCTGCAGTGTTTTATTTTTTATGTCTCCATTGCCATGGAAGTTGCCACAGAATTGACCTCCTGTCTCTGAATTGTTCTTTGTTTCAGTTCCATTTTTTAAAATACATTTTCTGCCATCAAAAAAAGAGCTAGAAACAAGTATTGGAATACCAGTTGAAAATAACTCTCTGCTCCAATATTTTCCAGAACACAACTTCAGAAACAGTAGCTCTGAATGGCATGACTCTCATCACCTATCCTAATAAAGGGCTAATTCTGAAACATGCTGATTTCATCTTCAACAGCTACTTTGCTTCTGATATTTTTTTTGGTGTAAATGTCATTAAATCCTTTCTCTTCTGTTCGAGGTTAGCTGCAGCTGCCACATTTCCTTCTGTGGAAACTCATCACTTCCTACCATCCTGTCACACAATTCAAAAAATGACGTAAATCTAGTGCCATATTGAAAATGTAAGGGCTATGTGTACCTATTATGTAGCCAGGCTATTGTAGTGCACCTTATATGTCCCAAAGGTTTTGTGTAGTGTTTTTATGCATGTGATCCCATATACTGAATTTATTAGAATGTTTTTTGTTTTTCTCAAAACATTTTCAGTTGCCGTAATTCTATATATGCAGCAGCAGAACAGGTATCTCTGTCCTGTCTTCCTGATACCACGCAATTTTCAGAACTCTTTCCAGAGCTCCACTTTGGACACAGAATATCTTTCAGGAGCAGAAACCCCTTTACCCCCGTATGGCCGGTCATTGCTTGGGGTAGGCTAACACAGAATACACCTGCAAGAGGCAGGATCCCCCACACTGCAGAGTACATGTGGGGAAATGGAGAAATGTCTGTGTGAGAAGTGACTCAGAAGACACCATCAAAAGGAAAGGTAACAGCTAAAATAAAACCCGCACGCTCTGTGATAAAGGCTGCTTGAAGCAGAAATGTCAGGGGTTTTGGTTGGGATTTTTTTTACCACTGTTTCTCTTGTCTGTATTTGAATACATGTTAGTGAATGTGGGTTATTTGTTTTAAAGTCTCTTTCTTCCTTATCAAAGGCTGTCTTCTGACTTCACTCTGTGTTTTGCTGGAAAGATGCATTTAGTAATGTAAATGCGATTCTTCCCTGTGGCAGCTGCAAAGAGTGGCACAATTCTGTCTGTGCTTGCATTAGTAGCACATATTTAAACAGAAAGAGAGCAATTGATGGATGAGAGGGATGGCTCAGGGATTTTTACTGTGTTGTTCCCCCGTCCTTTCAGCTCCAGGACATCAGTCTGCACCCAGCCCTGGATGAGTTCCAGTGTCCAGCTAGAGGAGCTGAGCAGGACAACCCAAAGCTGGTGGAAGCAGGTGAGCAGAACATGAGAATTTGATTGGCCTAGTGAGCCTTCACAAGCCTGCAAACAGTTTCCTTTCCTAAGTGTTGGTATGAACAGTTCAATGCAATGCTAAATTCCTCCCTTGCATGTAGTTCCTTGGCATGCAATGCGCTAATGAAATTTAAATGATGGACCTCGCCTATCAATCAATTTTTGAAGCCTTATCTGTTTGTTCTCTGCAGTGATTATTTAAAAAACCAGACTTGCCGGGCATCACAGATCTGGAGAAGACTCCTCTGTCCATGCCCATCCCTTGGCACTCTCCAGTTTGTCCCATTTCTCGAGTGTTTCCAGCACAGCATCCTGCAACCTCTCCATGGGTTTTCTTGCTGGGGTAAGCTGATTTCACTTCAGGGGGTTGTGGAGCAGGATGGGATGTTCCTTGTGTTGTGCCATTAGGATGCACAGCTCCAAATATTCGGTCCTGCTGTACCATTGTGAGACTTTCTATGGAGCCACATTAAGTGGGAACTGTAGGCCCTATGAAAGATACAGGAAACCCTGTGAGAACCAGAGATTGAAGGGGTTAAAATTCCCTAGTGCAATTTCTCCACTTCTTTTTCACAAGGGAAATCAAAGCCCCTGGGGTTTTTTCAAGGCCTACACCTGACTACAAGAATTACGGGGGTTTTGTTTTCCCTCCAGTGGGGGAATGGGAGCCATAGTATGAACCTATGATTAATCACAACAAACCAGCAGCTCATGGCTAGAATACTAACTATGGAATACACAAGCAATGCTTTTGTGATCAATCTGCAAGGGTGGTTTTTTGAAGGGGGAAAAAAAAAAAGTCCTGCCAAAAATGTGTTGAGTATTTTCAAATAATGAGTACATTCGAGGAAATTTTGATTTTGCTCAGGGACCATCTGCGAGCAGAGAAAGGGACTAAATTCTTTCAGCAAATTACTGGCTGCAAATTATTTTCTCAGCACTAGTTATGAATGTTGTAACTGCACAGCTGAAAATGTATTATTAAGCTGAGAACTGGGGATTTAGGGACCACAGATTGTGAATTCTTTTCTTTTAGGTGTTTTTTTAAGTGTCCTATAGCACAAGAGACACCTTCAGCTGGAAACATCATGAGGTTCAAAAGCAGCACCACGTGCTAAAGTACTCCAATATGACAGACAAGGATAAGTTTTAGAGATATTCATGTGAGAGCATCTGCAGATGTGTAAGGGGTGGGGTATAGTTACAAAAATGAACAATCTGAGCTGCAGACGTAGAAAGATACTGTAAATAAAGTCTGCTTAACAGATTTGAAGCAGGAGAATTTGATGTTTGGGGACTCAGTTGGTTGCTCAGTGCTGGGACTGCCATGGCGAGCAAAGCCCTCGGATGGGCGCTTCACCAGGGACTAGGCCGAGGTTACGGACTGAAGCGGAAGTTTCCTTGCTGGCCCCTGCATTTCACCACGGTGGGGAAATGAGATGGATGGTGGAATTTCAAAATGGTCCACGGCCCATCAGCGTGCTGGAAGTCACTCCCAGCTTGGACACAGCTGCGTCTCGCGGGTGGGTGGCTGCTGCCAGCCCGGTGCCTGGCCTTGTGCTGACCATTGTTCCCAGGGGCACTATTTAGTGAAATAAAACCTGGGACTATCCTCTCTCAGGATTCAGTTTTTTGAAATATGGGCTTGACATGGAACTGAAATTAAAACCCTAATTCTTGAAAAATGCTTTCTATTAAAGAATATTCTGGGCAAATGATTTTGTGTGTGTTTTTAACACTTGATTCAATATGTATTTTATTTTGATGAAAATGAAGTGTCTTTCATTTAAGCTATTTCTTCTTCTGTTATATAATGTGCCATAGAGTATATTTTCCAGAATTATCTAATGAAAAACAATCTCATGAAGGAAAACCAGAGCTGCTTTCCCCTACTCCTTGCTTCTCCCAAGAAATTCTGGCTAAATTGACCTAATTTTATGTCACTTTTTTATTTCAGTGAAACAGCAAGGCCTGCTGTATTAAGCCCTGTAATCACCACTTGCTCACTTTACTGTAACCAAAAAAAGAGAAAAAATCAGATGGCATGGTGCGAAATAATCCCATTATATTTCAGTTAATTGAATCCAGGAATACTTTAATCAAGCTGGGTGTAGACCAAAATGCCTGCTTGAAGACCTTAGAGATGTACAGATCTCAATACAAATTTTGCAGATTAGTTTGAGCTTTGGAACATCATTTCCAACTCTTGAAGCTTTGGCTGAGGCCTGATGGGTAGAAGAGTGGAGGCAAAATTATCTCACCTGTCTCAAGTGCGATTCGTATGCCTTCCTCTGTTGTAAATGGTCTTTTTACCATCAGGGAGAAGAGCCTGGGCTTGCCAGAAGTGATCAGAATCATCACTCATTTCCTAACCTAAAAAGGTCTGAACTGGTCTTCTTCCTCATTTGGTGTGTTAGTTGATTGCAGACTGAAATATTGAAATGTAACCCCAAATCCAAAATAAGACTACTTTGTAGTCCTGTGCAGGTGACCAGTGACATTCCAAAGATTGCCAGTTTAGCGTGAGATGCAAGAGTTGAGGATTACGTATAAATGGAATTCAGCAAGGCTGTGCAAGTTTTCTATTTGAACTCCTTGCATTTACTACCTATCACCCACACCCTTGCCCAAAGACCAAAATACCTTTCTTTTCTCTTTTTTCTTTTCTCTGTGACCCCTCTCTTTCGTGCTCCCTCTCTTTCTTCCTTTCTTCCCTTTCTACCTTGATTTCTTGCAGAAACGGACTACTGAATTTCTTTCTTCCCCACACAGGATCTCAAGTGCTGAGAGGCTTCTGATCCCTGAAAAACTTCATGGGAGGAGGTCATTTACTGATTCAAGAGGCATATGTAAAGATAATGTTGATACTAATAATAGTCTATCCGCAGCTTTGAAGGGATGAATATCCTTTCTGGGACCTTACTTCTGCACTGCAAAAGGTGACTTCGCTCCTGTGAAACAATGTAGATCCTCCAAAAAGAATGAGGAAGAGGAAGAGGCCGAAACTGAAGCAATCAAGTGAAAAAAATGTGAAAATTCTGGGAAGAGTAGGAAGAGAGAGGGCAAAGAGATGAGAGCCGTTAGGGAGACAGAGGGACTTTGGAACCAAGGAGGCAAGGAGGAAAAGTGATGGGAAGGATCAAAAAAGAAAGGGGAAATGGTGACAGCATTTGGGCACGGGAAATTAATGTAGCCGATGAAGAGAAAGGAAAGGGGTGTGTGTATGCGTAGAGGGAGAGATTAAAAGAGGCGGTTACAGAAAGAAGTGAAGTTGTCTAACATGCAGAGATGGGAAGTGACATGTTTGTGCGAATTTGGGGGCTGCTCAGCCCGGCTGCACTCTGGTTTCTACGTTTGATCAGCGGCATGGCAGGCTGATGTCAGATCAGAAAGCAAATGAGATG
>VYZQ01019451.1:6890-20658 GCA_013400655.1 Mystacornis crossleyi
CGCCGCCCCCGCTGCCGGCCCGTCGGAGGAGCGGCGGAGCAGCGACTGCCCTGCCGGGAACTGGGGGAGCGCGGGCGGCCCCGGCGGTCCCGGCCCCGGCTCCGGTCCCGGCCCCGGGGGGCTGCAGCGCCGAGCGTCCCAGAAGGAGCTGCGGAAGAGCTTCGCCCGCTCCAAGGCTATCCACGTCAACCTCACCTACGACGAGCATGTGCACGGCCGGGCGCAGGAGCCGCTGAGCAGCGTGCGGCGGCGGGCGCTGCTGCGGAAGGCCAGCTCCTTGCCCCCTACCACCGCCCACATCCTCAGCGCCCTGCTGGAGTCCCGCGTCAGCCTGCCCCAGTACCCCCCCACCGCCCTGGACTACAAGCGCTACCTCAAGGAGCACAACGAGCGCCAGTTCTTCCTGGAACTAGTCAAGGACATCTCCAATGACCTGGACCTCACCAGCCTCAGCTACAAGATCCTCATCTTCGTCTGCCTCATGGTGGACGCGGACCGGGGATCCCTCTTCCTCGTGGAGGGAACCTCAGCCGGCAAGAAGACCCTGGTCTCCAAGTTCTTCGACGTGCACGCCGGCACCCCGCTGCTGCCCTGGGGCTCCACCGAGGACAGCAACGAGGTGCAGGTGCCCTGGGGCAAGGGCATCATCGGCTACGTGGCGGAGCACGGAGAGACCGTCAACATTCCCGACGCCTACCAGGTAGGAGCCGGGCAGGCTCCCCCGGCCCGCGGCGGCGGAGGCGCGGCCGAGGAGCGCCCCCATCGCCTGGCCCTGCCTCCCCCCGGGCCGCCCCTCCCGCCGCCAGCCTGCCCCGGGCTGCCCCGGCCGGGAATGCCGCGGGTGTGCGCGGGGCGAGTGCCGAGGCGACTCCGGGGAAAGCGGGAGGGGAAGCCCCGCCTGGGTGGCCGATGGGGCTAAAGGGGCCCTGCAACCGCTCAGCAGTGCTCTGGATTTCGCAGGAGCGATAGGTGACTTCTTGTGTTTCCTAAGCGTGTTTTGGAACCGGCTGATGAAAAGTTTAAAAAAAAATTGCTCGTGACAGTCCCAATTATAATGTTCTTAAATTTCTGTCTCAATGTTCCCTGGCTGTCCGCTGCTGAAAAAATCTCATTGCTTTCAAAAGAGCATGTATTTTCACCTTTGCATGTGCCCAGTCACCCCACATAGTATGTGTTTTCAAACCTCTTCCTAGTAGTGATATTCTCCAACAAAGACTTTCCCCGCCTTTGACTTCTTTAGAGGCTTCATTGTGAATTGTGAAAATGTAGTTCTGGCTTCAAGGCAGACATTGACCCCTGGCTTCAGCAGGGACAGACGAGCCTTTGCCCGAATATGTCAATGTAGGATACAGCCTTCAGTTTCCTGGCTTGAAATTTACCTCTCTTTCGAGGGGTCTGTTTCTACTGTTTATTTGTGTAGGACACTATCAGCAATTGGAGGTTCTTCAGAAAATGAAGAACCACAAAGTGGCACGTTTTCTCAGTTAGGACCTTGGAAAGCTTTAGAAAGGTGGTAGATGTATGTCTTGAAGAATTTAGTAGTAATCATTGCCCAGAGTCTTATTTTACTCTACAATAATAACAAAACCAATAAACATTTAAAAACTGATGCTGCTTTACAGCAGCCTACAAGGAAGAAACTTGAAAAATGAGATTTGGTTATTTTTGGTTTTTAAAAACAGAAGAAGAAGAAACAGGGTATATGTATTTGGGGCTGAATATTTACTTATTTATTTGTCAAGCAGTATTTGAAAAACACTAGGCACCTCAGAGATCCAGACCGACAGAGGTTCCCAACACACAGTTTTCAAAGGGAATGGTAAAAATGCTCAGACTAAAATGAGTATTGGATCACATTTGAAAAAGAATTCAACTGGTTTTCTTCCTTTTTTTTTCCCCTTCTGCATTTTACACTTTTCTTGTGATCTGTTTTTGTTACTTTCACTTGCAAGACTGCGCAATTCCCAGAATATCTGCTGTTATAGGTGAAGCAGTATATTCTCAGCAGTTTGAACTCGCTAAACAGATAAAGGATATCTGAGTTTGGCTAGGAAGGAACTTGATCCCTCCTTCTAACTCTGAATAGCACCAGCCACCTTTTCTTTTTGAAGGTGAGAATGCCACTGAAAGGGCAGTGTTTTCTACTCCTAGGGATGTATAGTGTTCTATTTTTTCCTCAGTGTTTGTTCACTCTGTGTTCACTTCCCTGTGAAAAAGTCCAGCTTCTTTGAACAGTTTATTTTCTATTTCATCCACAGGGAGAAGTGAAAAGCAATCCATCCAGTTGCCATTCCCGGTACTATTTATGTTATACTTTTGTCTGGCTCTTATTCAAAATCAATTTAAATATTATAAATAATAGAATTCATTGTATCTTTAAGCCCTAAGTACATTAGTTGCAGTAGATGGGCAAGTTCTAATCCAAGTCCATCCTGTAATTACATCTAATGCAACTTCCCTACTTTCAGTGGAGCTACTTCGATTGACTTTAGTGCAAATGAAACTTAAGAGCTTCCAACTGTAATGAAAGTTTTATTTGATGATAAAACAGGGCCCTGCTTTCAGTTACATTTCTGAGTTAGTGCAGTTTATCTTCTCTTACTTGGCAAGGATATATATCCATGGTGCATGATTAAAAGGAGACATTTCTAATTTAATGGTATAAAGAGCTCTATGGAAGCCCAGGTACATGTGCATAAAGGGGTGACAGCTGTTCCATTTCAGATCCGTGTAGTGCTCACAATGGAGCACTTTAAAAATTAATAAATATGATAATATTATTTTCTGCCACTGATGATGAAAGTGTTTAATCAACTGTCAGGTAAAAATCCAGCACCACTAGAAAGCTCTGTCAGGTGGAGCTGAAGAAAAAGGGGTGACAGCAGAGCTTCATTTTTTTTGTCCATTGAGGAGTGTTTCTACACTGATGCTAACTGTTTGGCAAGAAAAGGCCTTACACAAGGTCAGAGGAACTTATAGATTAATTTAAACTTCTTTTGATTGTTTTTCAAATTAACAAACTTGTTTAAAAAGACGTAAACATACTTCCATATCATCAATCAGCTAGTTTACTGTATTGGGAAATTTATTATTATTCAGTCATCTCTATTTTCTCAGAGCCTCATCAAATACCAGTTGGAATTCTACCACTGAGTACAAATTGGGTTGCCTGCTTATACTGTCAGCTACAACTGACATTGATGGTACTTCAGTGCAATCAACATCACATTTAAATGCTGTCATGTCTTGCAATGTGTTCATGCAGGCAGTCCCCTGTGCCCATCAGACTGATTGTTTCAGAAAGTATTTGTAAATGACTGGTTGTGTCATTATCAGAGACAGCGTAGGATTTCAATCACACATTTCTTTTTCTAAAAAGAAAAAATACTAGAAAATGAAGTCATTAAGAGGATGGGGCTTTTCCACAAGCCAGATGATTGTTACTGTTGAGTGGGACTTTCAAAATCTGCTTATGTGAACATCTTTCTTAGTTCAATAAACATACATAGATACAAGGTTTGGAATTAATGTTACGTATTGAGGACTGTATAATAATCACTTCTTTCGATACTGAACAATGACCATGTAAAATGTCACAGTCGTTTAATTTGTGAAGTTCAGCTTTGACTGAACAAACTTCTGGAGGCTCACAGCAACAGAGAATTTGACAAATAGTTTATGGAAAGGTTTAGATGAATGTCATATGACTGATTCAAAACTTGCACAATTTCATTCGTGGCATTAAAAGCTTTATTTATTACATTGCAAATTAATTTGCTGAAAGTGAGTTTCTAATTTTAACAGTTTGTAACATGCGTGATCTGATCTGCAAGAGTTAGCAGTACAGAGAATTTGAGAAAGGAAAGCAATTAGATACTTTCTTTGCATTTTCATTTTGAAGACAGTCTAAAACTCTTTCTCCTGAAATTAATCCAGTTGAATTGTAAATCAAACTTTCAGTCACTCTAAGTTCTAAAATAAGGCCTTGGACACCCCCATATGTAAATTTTGGGAAGAATTTCTGACTCCCTTTTCATATGGGAATAATGCACTATATCTTGAGCACACATGCTGGAAGAATCAGGTCATACTGGCAAGGAAATTTGGGGCCTAAATGTCTGCTGAAGCTCCTTTTGACAGAGAATAGATGTAGCTTCCATCGTTATATATGAACACTATTAAGCCTATTGTAAGTACACAGACAGAAACCATTACCTATAGCTCTTAGAAGCTGTTTACAGATTTAAGGTTTTTTCCTGTTTGAAGCTGTGGATTTTTTCATGTCATCCATTCTTCTCACAGGACATCCATGATGTTTAGCTGAAATTACTGATAATTTCAATTTTGTTCCATCGTCTAGAGCAGTATTTAAATAATAAACATTTTAAATTACATTTTAAATTGGCTATTGTTACACCTTTAGGTGTGCAAAAATTAGGAAAAAATTTAATAGCATCCCAAATCCTTTTAACTAGTGGAAAAAAATATTACTCTCTAGAATGGTAAGCACATATCAGAAAGTGGTGAAAAATGTGTTCTGCCATTTTCCAGTGTCAGCTGAATAAAGTTTCTGCGCATCTTATGTTACATTTGAAATTCAAAAAGTCGCTTTAAAAGACAGAAGACAAAAATAGCTTACCAGATGGATGTTTTAATAAAGCATGTAGAAAAGAGGAGAAATATTAAATGGAGTCATGCTAAGACATGGGGTTTGTAAGTTAGAGAAAGTGCCATAAAAATGACCAGAGTTATTTTTCAATACAGCTAAAGTCTTCAAAAAGAAAATGTAACTACATTACTGCAACTGAAATCAGGGAAAGTAAGAAACAAATCGAGCTCTCTTTGTACTGGACTCTCCTGTTACCTCTTTCAAGCCTAGGCCAAGTGTAACATAGCTAATGCACACACAGCCTTCCACAGCAACTTCTCAACATCCTTGAATGCCTGGGTACATCATGGGTGTGGTCTTTTTCATGCCCTCCTGGTGAGCTCTGAGCATTCAGTGTCTCCTGCTGTGCCAGGACAGCATCACGGAGCTACTGCTCAGGGGTGCAAACCTTTGAGCCTGGGAGGGCCGTGTGGGGCTGGCTGTGGGTGTGGAAGGTCAAGAAGAGGCATGAGCCACATTTCCTTACATGTAGGTAACGAGGTAAGGCAAGGCAGCTGTTTGTCATCGCAGTATTAACAGCGGGTCTCTCTCAGTTTTCAGGAGAAATTAAAGCACTAAAACCCTGTGGCCTGGGAGGTTTGGCTCTGCAACTGGAAGCACTTATCACTGTCCTACTGAGCAGCACTGGACAGTGGCACCAGCAACAGCTCTGTTCATTTCAGTACTGACTCTTAACAAGGACAGAGGTTGCTCTTAAGAGAGCAAAGATCCTAAGACCTGGCAAGCAGAACACACAGTGGTCTTTAGAATTTCCATGTAATACAGAAAAAAGATAAAATCCAAGTTTTCTTTGCTGTACATTAAATATGACTAGGAAGTACCATGGGGAATGGGGGAGATAACTGCAGCAGTAAAAACTAAGGTGCTCGGATGTGCTTTGCAGAAGAGGACGCTCCAGCCCATCATGCAAAATTTAGGAAAACTTGAAATTCTAAGTACAAGTCCATAAATTGGAGAACAGGTGTTGTAATTATCCCTGTGTCTGCAGCCCAGTGGCTGTGAACGTGCCCTTCATCCTTCACGTCACAGCGGTGCAGGCCTGGGAGAGGGATCCTTCTACAGGAGACAGCTCCTGGGAGGGAAGGGCAGAGAGCCCTCAGGGCAGCAGCCGAGGACATCTCTTCACCTCCTGTCATCTCCCTCACTCTGTTAGTCTTCTTCTTTGGGAGCAGTTTCTGACTGATGCGTAAAACATCCTAAGACCTTCCCAGGTCACACCACCACAACCCCCTGGAGGTGCCTGCCAGGGGCTGGAGCTCCTGGCTGACACCAGGGACACGTAGAGGGACACTTGTCCAAAGCGAAGGCTCAGTTGTGTCATGTCCCGGTGCTGCTGCCGTGGATCCTCAGGACAGACAGGGCTGTGCAGTGCAGTGTATGCTGCTGGTGGCAGCCCTCAGGTATCGTGAGGAGTCACACCTTCCCTCCACGCTTCTGTGAGCAGGTGAGTGGTGACCAGGCAGGCAGTGGTCTGTCCTCCAGGGCTGCTCAGTCATTACTCCGTGGATCCTCACCGCCTGCTTGCTGCCCCAGGCGTGCCCATCACGGACGTGATGCTGAGATAGTTTGGGATGAGCAGCGGGTGGGCCAGCAGTGGCTGTGCTCAGGGTGCCCAGGTGGGGCTTCTTTGCCACAAGTCCCTGCACTGGTCCCCAGCTCTCCCTCTTGCAGCAGGTCCCAGGCCCCTGGGCTGTTGGCCCTGCAGAGCTTTGGCAGGAAAAGCCTTTTGGAGATCTGGGGTAGTTTTCCTTTTGGTAAGCTGGTAGACAATAACTGGTTTATTGCTCAGCCAATCCATCTGTGTGAAGAGTACAGATGCTTTCAGTGTTTTTTTTTACCTCAGATGTTCCAGAATGTCTTTGTAGAACAGATGTGAAACTGGTGACACTGTGGCCTATAGTTCCTCATGAGAAGGTAGTATATATATTTGATGAGAGCAGGTCAGTGACTGTTGAAGTGATGTGCTACGTCAAGTGACTAGGAGAAAAAACTGCAGGATTTGGCCTTTCAGATTTTAGCTGAAGTCCTGTTACACGCACAAGACTGAGTAAAGCTGTAGTTTTGTGTGCTAAATGATTTTGTGTGTTCTGCTTGACTGGCTTTCAATTTTTCAAAAGAAATGGATATTTCATTTTGGTTATTTACAGTTGTATTACATTGCATAGCTTTTCTATAGAATAACAAACTTTAAAAGTACACATGCATCATTATGCAAATTAATTTGTTTTACTTTTCTAAAATAACCCCACTGACAAACTATGAAAAATAAATGGCTGGAAGTAATGGCTCAGCAGTGACAAGTTAACAGGGCAACAGAAACTCCGTGCGGTCTGAGCTCCGTGCCTCTACACTGCACACTTAAAAATGAGTGCTGCTTTGTTAATAACAAACACTACTGCTTTGTCACAATAAGACATTTTTAATTTTTTATTCCAGAATCCTATAATAATGCTGCTGAAACACTTGAAACTGTGTTGCCCACCTGAGTGATCTCCAGCAGGTGCTAGGTTTAAACCCATACACAGATTTCTCTTGAAACACCCAGGAGTCTTGTCGGGCTCCTTGCTCAGAGGAGTATTAGGTTTTCAAAGCCACCTGTGTGTATATGTCTTGTATAAAGAATCATGGATATTTAGGAGGTCAGCACTAAGCCCTGTCCCAAGGAAATGCTGAAACAAGATGGGAATGTGGGGGTGGTTGTAGCTGGTGCCCATTGCAGCATCAGCCGGGCCTCGTTCAGGAGGGGAGAGAGAACCACTGTGATGGAGTAACCAGGTGTCATCTCTAAATAATGAAAATTAGAGGAAAAATGTTTTTCTTTGTAAACAATTTCTTTAATAGTGATACAATCAGACTAGAAGTGCGCAGAATCTGCTGTACATAGGACTACAACTTGACTCACCCTCATGCTATTGGTAGTCTAAGTGGAGTTTGTTTTGAAGGAAGAAAACAAAAACCTTACCTGATGGATCTGGGCCATGTCCTATAGAGGAGTTTTTTCTGACCCCTACTGCTGATCAGTTCAGACTATGAAGCATGAACTTTAATTATGCTTATTACCTAGGCACTCATGTTTGCAGACTTGCTGGGGCTTATACAGTCGTTTACTCCTGTTTAAGATTATTATATCATTTTCCCCATTAATTACGTGCAATTCATAATTAGAAAAATATGCATTGTTACTAATGTCCATTGTCAAACTAATAAATGAAACAGTGGTCAGAAAAAGGGTATAAATCATATGAGACACTCCCACCAATCGAACTAAACAAAGCCCCAAACTCCAGACATATGCAGGGGGAAAAAAAAAACACCAAAAAACCTTTTAGCATTGCATTGTTGCAAATCAACACCTTTTTTGTTTCTTCAAATTAAGCTACTTTATAAATTCAGACTATATATGGTCTTAGTTTTAAATCTGGAACTTAAAAAATTTTGAAGATCAATGTTCTCTCCTTTTATAAGAATTGTTTCGGGAGTAAAGACATAAGAGTTGGCTGAGCTGTTTCATGTTTCCTATATGTTGTAGTAATTCTATCTTATAAGAAATATTGCTGTCACTGTATAAATAGTCACAGTATAACTGGACTGTGCTTATTTACTTGGGAGAATTAGGTTTGTGATGCTGCTGCCTGGTACTAGTTGGTTCTGCTGCTGCCTTTGTCTCTGGGGATTTTGGGGGAGATGACAGGAATAGCTGCAGCAGTCCTTACATGGAAGTCTCTTCAGAGATTGCTTTATTTCTTGTGTTTTGCGTGTGAGTTTCTTGTCTGCAAGGTTTCCCCATATTTCCTTCAGTGGTTTATTGCTTGGGTTTTGTTTCCTGTTTATGCACAATGTAATTTGCACCATATGTGATTTTTAGGAAAGTGTGTCTAGAACAGAGTGCATGGCTTAATTTTTTTTATTCGTATTTAGCTTTTTTAATGTTGTGCTTTGAATCTAGAGAACTTGCTGTGTTTTAGATTGCTCTTTTTGCTTTCTTGCTCTTTTTGCTTTCTATAAAAGCTTATGTGTTATACTTGCAGGAAACGTGATTAAGAAAGGGAATTGAGTTATGAAATCTTCCAACTTCAATTTCTTTATTTTTGTAAAGGCTCTCGGAGGACAGCTTTCTATAAATTCACTCAAACTTGTCTATCCCATGCAGTTTGATACTGCAGTAATACCCAGGCATTAACAATAGTGTCATACTACTTGTATTAGTTATTTTTGATACAACTTAGCAACTGAATCAGTAATTTAAATACAGTATAATGTGGCAAATTTTGATGCAAGTTTGTGTGCTTTTTTTTTAATATAGCTCTTTCTAAAAAAAACCAAAAACAAAGCAACAACAAAAAATGGTGCAATAAATGGTAAAATATAATAGGCCAGGCCTGTTAATTGAACATTTTGTGTAGTGTTCTTTTCTGCGTAATGAAAAGATTTTAAAAGTGTTTTTAAATCATGATATCAGAAATGGCTTTCTCTTTTAGCTGTCAGCTTTGGCTGAGGCATTTAGTGCATTTCACAAGATTAAACACTTTTCCATAGATACTGAAGAAAGAGGAAGTGGCTTTGTCATGAAGACTTAATTCCTGGAAATGTTAGGAAGCAGGTTTCATCCTCCCTTATAGTATTTGATTCTTAGCTAACTTGGGTTAGGGTTATACTTTTTTCTTTTGTTCTAAATCACGGTAATAATGCTCACATGAAATGTATTAGTTTTGATAAGGTCATAAAAAGACAAGTTTTCTTTTCAAGTTCAAAGAGTTATCCTATGTTTAAAAAAAAACAGACAGAAAAACCAAGTGAAATTTGTGTGTTTGCTAACGATGTATGAACTACCTACTTGAACTGAAAATCAACACCAAAAGGCAGTTGGTGAAACTGCTCAGAAGCCAAAACTTTAACTGAAAGCTGAGATTGTGGTAATATATGACTCTAGAACCCTAATGGAAAAAAACAAAACAAAACAAAACAAAAAACACACAAACAAACAAACAAACAAACAAAAACACCTTTCTGTACCTTAATCTGGTCTTCTACAGAATAAAACCTTGGAGATATTTTGTCTGTTTTCATTCACTGGCAATCTTCAAATATGTCCAAAAAACTGGGACTACTTTGTTCCTGTGTGGGTAACTGAAATACCAGCACTTGGATTGATGGATCAAACTTGCTCTTGTCTATGTCTCTACTTGATTATCACCTTTCACAGAGTGACATTTACAATCAATAAATATCCTTAAGACTAGGGTAGAGCTTGTCCTACAGAGTTACTTTTCCTTGATGGCAGATGTAAAATTCCAGTTAAAAGTGTGTCAGCCTTCACATTCTTAATATCTCTATGTAGAAAACTCATTCTATAAAACTGAAGCAATAAAACCAGCTACGTTTTGTTTTAGTAATGTTTTAAACAGTCAGTGGAAGACTTTAATTCATGAGTGTTCTTGCATGAAAATACTGTAAGTACAATTAAAATTATGGTGAAGTCTCTCTCTCAAAAGTTTTTATTTAGTCTGCCCCTGATTTCTGAATATATGTCTTAACTGTAAAAAACTTAAAAGCATGTGCTGCATTGCTGTCATAAACACTGATACTTCTTACTACCCGGGAACCCGGTGCAAATGAGGACCCTGTCGTGTTGCAGACTTTTCCAACACGTGGAGACAATACAGTTTATATCTCAAAATGTTTGCAATCTGACAAAGAACCTCTCTCTGATTTACCAGCTTTGTTATCAGCTGCTAAACAGACCTCCTTGCTCAAGGTTACTAGCCTGTGAGGAGAGGGGGGTATACATTCTGTCCAAGCTTCTTGGCCATCCCAGTTCACACCTGGATGTTGAGGTTTTTATTAGTACTGTATAACTCAGTGAAACCTCTCTGTTAGGTCCTGCCATGTATGTCCTATTATGACAATAACTGATGAAAGAAGAGAGTGTGGGAATAAGAGGTTTGGAGCATAATGCAGATCATCCAGTCATTCTGTTTGCTGTGCATATTGCATGGTTCAACGATAGCGGTGTTGCCAGGAAGAGCATTTTATTTTGTTCACTTATATATCTCTCCTCATCGCTTTCTCCAGTGTCACCCAAATGAAATTCTGGCATGCTTTTCCACAAAAGATTAGGGATAGGTTCACTTCACATCTTGATGATTCTCAGCTTTTACCAAGTTACGGAGTTTTTTCTCAAAAATGGCTCATTTTTCCAATTAAATGCATTAACTTTCTTAGACTACTGTACCTTTAGTTTCAGCTCCAAGATGTAATACCTGTCTGCAAAAGGTCATCCAGTTCTCTAGCATCAGTGGATATAATCTGATACTTGCTTCCTCCTAGTGTAGAGGTTCCAGGGACAGGCACAAACAGGAAACTTCCATGATCTGCCTGAAAAGAGAAGCAATGCAGCAGGAACGAGCCGTGCACTAAAGGAAACAGCAACACTTTTCAGAGTGCTAATCCCTCCTGTGTCTCCACGACTCCACAGCATCCGCTGAGAGCACTGGCTCCATAGCTCATCTCTGCTAGCATCCCTTGCTAACACGGGCAGCTGTACGGTTGTGTCTCATTCCGACAGGTTCACCAGCCCCTCTCCCGTGTACCACCACACCCTGCAGATCAAGCAGCACTGTTTATGTTAATCTTGAGGCCCTTGAAAAGGCAATGATTGCATATATCACTTGTATGGAGTGTATCCAGATAAGGAAATCTCAACTCACTTTTGGTGTGACCAGCAGCTGTTTCTTTCGGTTAAATTGCCCCTTGAAGGTTTACTTTTTTATAAGGCCCACTAGGTATCAATCAACAACAGTATTGCTACTCAAGGCACACTGTTGTTGTTTCAGTGTTCTCCCCATGTAGTCTCTTTTGCTTGGTGCAAAATTAGTAGAGCAGGGACTGACTTCAGTAGCACAAAATACATTATCAATATTTCAGCAACAACTACTAATTCTAAATAGTACTTCAGACATTGCCAGGAAGTACTGCGAGAAATATTTAATTTATTCATTAGTCAAGCCTACTGTGTGATAATTGCACTGCATTTTCCTTTCTTCTGTTGTAGAAGAACCGTATCTTTCTAGACAGGATTCTCTACCTGTGCAGAACAGTTCAGCTTCTATTGAAGTTGATATAAAAGCATTTAGAAGCATATGGAACGATGACAAGAGCAGGCAGATTTGTGTCCTTGATGCTGTTATTAAAAAAAAAATCCATCATGGGAGTTCTGGTTCTCCCAAAGAAGTTGTTGGGTATATTTGGTATTAATTCCTTGTGGTTGAAATGTTGGAAAATGTGCAGTAAGTAAAAAAGTAGCCAAATGTCTATGTTAATCTTTATAATGGGTAAGAATAGAGCATTTCTGAATCATGTCTTAAAGTGATTAGAAGAGACTATTTTGATAGCATAGGGAATTTGCAACAGGGAAATAGCAAGAAATATAAAATTGTTGAGAAAAAAAATTGTCAGTTTTTAGTATCTGTAAAAATTTAATGAATTCCTCATCACAGTCCAATTAAGGACTGTGTGGATTGTTTTCATGACTTGAGACAAATACGGGAATTATTTCACAGCCAATATTGTTTAAAGTTTTGAAAACAAAAAGTTGTGCCTAATTTTGTACAACAGCTTAGTTCCCTCATGTTAGTAGAGTCTGAACTGGCTGTAACTATTGTCTGCAGCACAAATGCTAACCTCACCCTGGAGGAACAGAGCTGCTGCCAGTGAAAAGCACTAACTTCCTCTCTGGCTAGTAGAAGAGCTGTTGAAGACTGTGCTCTACCAACATGAACAAAAGTGATGTCAGCACTAACTCCTAACTTTTCAGCCTTCTTTGAGTTACTTTATGATCTGCACTTTGGGCTTTACTGTTCCAGAGAACAGATTGCTGCACAGTGCTTTTTTTGAACAGGGACATTCCTGTGCTTAGTTTTCCAGAAAGAGCTGAGGTTTTTACAGTATTTCTTTGAGTGTTTTTACTACACTGGAATACTAGTCCACATAACCAGTCTTACTTGAACAGATAAAAATGGGGCCAAAAGGAGTCTCCATTAACTTGACAGAGCATCTACAGAATATGGGTGTGAACTGGCAGGAGGGCCCAGCAGAGGTGTGTATGTGTGATCATGTTACTAATGGCAGATATCAGTCTTCGCTGACATTTTTTTAATTGAGGTATAAATGTGGGACCTCTGTGAATACGATTATGTAATGGTAAATCTTGTACTGATCCCCTGAGAAAAGCGAGGGAAAACAGTTAATAAAGAATGTGCTAATAACAGAGAAGCAACAGCATAATGCTACTGAAAAACACCATATCAGGCATCGAGAAAAGTACTTTGCTGTCTGAAGAAAGCTTAGATAGATGAAATGTATGTTAATGCTTCCTTATTTTCTTTTGAAGGATCGACGCTTTAATGATGAGATTGACAAACTGACTGGATACAAGACAAAGTCACTCTTGTGCATGCCCATAAGAAACAGTGATGGAGAGATAATTGGTGTTGCCCAAGCAATAAATAAGACTCCAGGAGGTGCCCCTTTTTCTGATGATGATGAAAAAGTAAGATTACCTTTACGTTTGCATGCTTTCTAAATTTTTTTATTACCTTTACTTTTGCATGTTTTCTGAAGTTTTTCTCTAATTCAGTAGATTTGTCTAAAGAGACTTAATCTAAATTAATAAATAGCACATAATTTGTGGTAATTATTTTTTTTAGAAGTGCATAACATAAAGTGTGCATTTTTATTGTTTGCAATAGAAAATGTAATAGAAATAAGAAAGAAAAAAGAAAATAGAAAATCTGTTCTGTAAATGTGTCAGTTCCTCTGACTGGAACTTCAGCTTAATCTTATGCAGACTTTTTCATGTAGTAAATTTCAGTAGGAAGACTTCTTAATTTTTGAAAACTTGACCTGTAAGAATTAGTTTGGGGGGAAACTATCACAGAGATGCTCCTAAGGCTGCTGACTCTACAAATCAAAATCTTTTCTTAGTATTATCCTTGGAATAAATGCCTGTAGCATATGCAATAGAAATTTTATTTTAGAGGACATTATGCACATACAAATCTGTTATTCTAAAATATTTGAGACTTGCAAATACCCATGAAA
>VYZQ01019451.1:29273-50117 GCA_013400655.1 Mystacornis crossleyi
GAACAGAGTGAAAAGTCATTCCCTATTCATTTTCATCCCAGTTGTTTTGCCTTAAAAATCTTCACTAGTTCCCACGTGGTGCAGCAGGTTGTTTTGCAGTCATCTGTCTGCTTTGGCAGGAGGGGTGCCTGCTCCCCAAAACCCCTGGTCAGTGCCTCTTTGCTGCTCTGACAGTTGGTGCTTTTCATGTGTGGAGAAGTAGAAGACATTTGAACCAATTTTTTGTATACTCGAGCCTGAAAAACCAACAACTGCACTTTTCTTGTGTTTTAAAATTACTTCTTATTTATGCCCAGAGCTGTTTTTGAAAGTCTGGGCATGTCTTCATTGCTTCTGTAGTCATCTTGCTGTCACTGCATTACCATGAAAAAAAAGTTTTGTTTGTCCCTTAACTAGCTAGTTCATTTTGCTGATTATTAATTTTAGCAAAACCTGTTTCTGTTCATATGAAAGATTCCAGAGCTTTCTGAATCACTATGGATGTTGTGTTTTAATTCAAAAAGCCCAACTTACAACAAAGCATGAAAAACATGGGTTACCAGGAAAATTAGTCAACAAGATTAAGAGTTCCTGGGCAGCCAGATTACATGTTCTAGACTAGAGGTAACTGAAATCATGAAAGCTAGAGTAGTTTAACCATTAATGCTAATAATTTTGCATCTCTTTCATAGCTGGCAAGCACTAAACTAGGGTTAAAACAATATTATGATGATTTTTATAGCTGAAAGGTTGTTGGAGCTGTAAGAGAATTGAGCATTGTTCATAATAGTGAATGGCAGTCAGAAATTTCAGGCAGAAAATTGTGCAGTGCACTTCAGGTAACCCTTAACAGGTTCATCAAACTTTATTTAGAAAAATATTTCCTGTGAACAGCATAATGATAGAGGCAGGGGCACCAGAAAGAATTCTTCATTTAACAGTGCTTTGTGAAAGCTGTGAGTAGGACCCTTAATTGTTAATTTGGTCTGTGGGGAAACTGATTGCTTAGAATAATTATCCACATACATTTTTAGTGAAACAAAACAATATTTATACTGGCAGCTATTAAGGCTAAAGTCTTTGGACTATACTCGACATGAATTTAACCTTAGTAATAATTTGCTGGCTACTTGCTGTCCCTGTGGTAGAATGGGTAAAAACAAACCTTGTTTTTCCTCTTTTCTGTTTTGTTTTTTGGATGGGGTTTTTGTTGGGTTTGGGGTTTTTTTAAAGAAAAAGCTTTTGCTCTATAAAAACAGAATAGCATTTTGCAGTGCTGGTGTCATGGTTACAAAGCAAATTCATTGGTAATAGCTCTCCAGTGTCGTGGCATGGCTTTAAACTGGGAGGTGAGTGGAAATGCCCTGGAGAATGGACAGGGCCCAGCGTGTAGGGCTGTGCTGTGGGGTGCCAAGCAGCGATGGACTTGTGGAGATCCAAGAGCTGAGGGTGTCCCAGCTGCCATGTGGTGAGTGTCAGTGGGTTATCTTGTAGGATACCGGGACCACATGTTGAGGTCTGAGCTGGAGCAGCCCTGCAGGCTTGTCCTAGTGAGCAGAATAGCTGGGGATATGGTACTACTCCCCACTAAGGAGAGGAGGCTTTGAAAGGAGGAAGCTTGCCAAGACTTGCTACTGTAGACACAATCTGAATCTTCTTTTTTCTGTCACCCAAAGTAGAAAATATGGTTATTGGGGCCTGGGTACTTGCTTCTGTGCTTGAATCACAAAGGTTGGTAATCTGCTCTAGCCTAGGGCTTCAGGGCTTCTTCAGCTCCAAGTGGAAGGTCATGAGCTTTTAATCCTGAATGTCCAGCAATTTTGATTCTCAGTAGTGGCAAAGTTCACTGCTACCCTACTAGACATGCACAGCAGCTGAAATGTCACCTCTATAATACAGCTGTTTCAAGGCTAAGCTCTGATCTCTAGTTTCTTAAACAATATCAAATAATCCCAAACTTCAAGAAGTTGGTAGAATTAGAGCAGTGAAGATGTGGATGACTTACAAAAGCTGAAGTCTACCTGCAGAAGTGTTAAACCAGCAGATTGACAAGAAGCTTCTCACTAACAAATTAGAGCAACAAGGTACTGCATTCAACGTAAGTTTTGGAAAAACATGTAATGTAGAGACTGCAGTTTGCTTTATAAGTGGAGAAATCACCTCTGGTTTTGTGTGATTTCGTGAACATCTGACAAAATCTGAGCACTGGGTGATGAACTCAGTAGCTGCTGCCAGACCAAGCAGTTCATATAGAAATGAAACGCATTTCATTTTTCTGAAGTGGGTTTTGGGAAATCACCATACATAGGAAGCAGAGGCCATTCCAGTGAGATATGAAAAGCCACCATAAAAACCTATGGGAATGAGCTCGAGGCTTTTATGTGTTCAGCCGTCGGTTTGAAGTTGTTGCATTAATGCTTGCTTTTGGAAGAATAAACTGGTGGGGGTTGTTGGTTGGTTGGGGTTTTTTTTCCCCTTAACCTATTACAGCTTTTAACATATTCTTTAAACATTAAAGTTAACATTAAAAATTATATTTCATTCTCAGAGTAGGAATGGTGAGAAAGTTACTTGATAAGCCTCTGTGTTCTGTGTATAAGGAGGATTCAATAAAAGGAATATGGATATGAGTTCTGCTGAGTAACTACTCAGTGATCATATTCCTCACTGATGTCATACTTAAGTAGTATGTCCTGAATATTAAAAAAAAATACTTCAATTATTGTTTCATCTGGTACTCAAGACTTTCTATTTTAATGAAAACTGAACTAGAGATGAATAATCAGAATTGATTCTAATTTAATTTTATTATAATATGCATGGCCTTCTGTTTTGCATCTGCTGTCAGTTTTGTGGATTTTATTAGAATAGATACGTCAAGTCAGATACTAAGATCTATTTTTGCTTATATAAAAGGATTAAATGTTAGATGCTTGTTGTAGAATGTGATGTTGAAGCAGGAAATATCTAACTGTTAAAACAGTTTCTCATGAATATTTTTAAACAGAACCTGCTTTTCTGGCATAGTTGCTGTACTTCTGATGTGAAGTTAGACAGTGAAACTTTATATGAATATGACTGTGAAAGCTATGAAAGTGGATATCAGGAACAATAATCAGAACATTGCGTATCTGGATGCATCTTTTAAAATGTCAGTGTTACAGCAACAGAACTGTTGGTTTTTTTCTTTAATGGAATAATTTTGCATTTCCTTTTCTCTCAAAATTTTAATTTTCTGAGTTGATTCTGCTTTTCTTGGAGGAACAGAGGTCTCTGCAGCAGCTGCTGCTGCGAGTATCTGCAGCCATGCCTAATGGCACGGTTATAATTTTCCTCTTAGTCTGACAGTGGGACTACTGAATTAATACTCAAATCTGTGGTCCTGTGACCGCTACTGTTGCAGTAACCAGAGATGCATGCTGATACCTTATCACTTTCATCTGTCACAGAAAAAAAACAGTAAACGGGAGTGGGCTGATTGTTAAATAGCATTTAGAAGCCCATGTAGGGATACAGAGACTGTTATCTCTTTAAGACAGGTTTTACAGCAGGGAGAGGGGAAGTGGAGGCAGGAAAGGACGGCGCTGAGGGAGTGAAAAGCTGTGGCAGGCCGGGGCTGAGGACACAGAGACAAGTGATGGAAAGCATCCTGCACTCCTTTGCTTGAGGTTTGCACTCGTGCTACCAGAAAAGGGTTTCACCCCCTCTAGTGGCTTGCATTTCTCTTTGGTGGTGACAACACTACAAACTTAAGCGAGCGCGTATAGCTAGAGTAGGGGCTTCCAAAGTTCAGTGGTGACTGTCCTATAGCTTCATGTTTCTGCTATTTTTTGTACATTTTTAGCACGGCAGTATGCTCTGTAAGTGTTAATTAAGTATAAATCGGGTTAGCCGTCCTTATGGTGCTTCTGCACTTCGGGATAGACATTTACTCCACACGAGTGCGGCCCAGCTTTAGGCCGGGCAGGCTGCCCGTGTTTGCAGCTCTCCACCTCAAACCTGCTCCTCACGCTTCGGGGCGCGGTGGGACCGCTCGGCGCTGTCCCCGCTGCGAGCCAAGTCGCCTGTTCGCAGTGCCATCAAGTGGATGCCAGGCACTACGGCGCCAGCCGGCGCCTCAAGTGTCTTATCCCTTTGTGTTACCGCAAAATCCTACTGAAACTAAGTTCGCTTACTTGCGCGTCTAACATCTAGTCTAGAGAGCCCAGGAGAGGCTTCTCATACCTGCCTTAAATACTGAGCAAACAGTGTGTGCTATTTCTTTGCCCCGGCTTTGTTGTGTAGCCTCAGACCTTATTTGCCTCCAGCTTTTCAGAGTTCTTCTGAGGCTGACAAGATGAGGAGACTTGAATTGTACTACAGGTATTGTCACTCACAAATAGTCTCATGGCTACCTGATCCAAGAAATGGCTTGCACTCAGTAGCTGTCTCCCTGTTCATCCATAAAGTTATCCAGCACCTCTGCATGTACTGGTGCTTCAGTCTAGCGGTATCATCAGTTATTGAAAATTGAACAACCTTTTCTTTTGTCACATGCTGGAAGTGGCTGAACATTTTCCAACAGAATATTTTTTCAGTGACTTACAGCTTTATCACATTTTAGATGTTTATGGTGAATGTTTTTTTTTCCTCAAGAAGAAACTCCTTGAATTTTGCCTTTTTTCTTTTAGTGTATTCAAAAATTTTTTTTTCTCAAACTGTTTTTGAAAATATTTTCTTTGTCAAGCTATTGCACACTAAAGTTCTGGAAAGGAATTCCTGACACTTGGCTGTGAGCTGGGATATACACAGCTTGGCTACTATGAAAAGCCCAACATTGTTCATGTGGTTTAAGAAAGTATTCTTTTATTTTAATTGCATCTTCAGAACTTTGTCATTCTGCTTGCTAGTTTATGGCTCATTCTACATCTCTCTCGTTTTTCTTCTCCTACTTCAACAGCTGCATCACCACTTTTGCAACAAGCAGTGTTGTCTTCCTTCAGCATATTCCCTTTTATTCTGTTGCTATGCTTTTGCTAGCATCTGTTTTCTCCTTATGCCTTGAGCAGATGGAAGCATTTGTGACAGAGGTAAGATTCTCAGATTTGCTATTTGGTAGAACTCATCATGTGTCTCTTCTCATTCAAACACTGAACAAAAGTGGTGGCAACAAATCTTTTGGTTTTATAACAACTTCTGTATGTTCAAAAGGCTACACAGTATAGAAATTCTTGCTCATATTCACGTAGAACTTCTCGTGAATCAGTTTTCTGCCCATTGCATTTTTTTCTATTGCTGGCATCACTGAGGAGAGCGTGGCTACCCCACCTTCAGATACTCATAGAACTCATAGACACTGATTAGGTCCCATCTCAGTTGTCTCTACTTGAGGCTGAACAGGCCCAGCTCCCTCAGCCGTGTCTTGCAGGAGAGGTGCTCCTGTCTCCTAATCATTGAACCCCTTCACTGGACCTGTTCCAGGATTTTCACGCCTCTCTTGTACTTGAGGTGCCCAGATCTGGACACAATCAGAGAGTGTTCTTCATTTCACATTGTTCAATGGAATAGCAAGTGCGTTATTAATGTGCATGTTATCATTTCAAGTGTTGGGCAAAACCTTAAAGTCAGTAGCTAATCACTGGGCTCTTTGTTGATAGTCATGTGAAGCAATTCGGCTCCTTTATGGAATATTAGGCTCAAGCCTGCAGATGTCCCCAAACTGACGTGCGCTTGTCAGAGTGCAAAACAGAGAAACATTCGTGGTATGTGCCTGTAGAAGCAGAAATAAGAGGGGTTTGTGGGCATATGCAAGGGAGAAGTAGTAAGGTGAGAAGAAAGTTTTTATCTGAAGGCTAACTCAAAGAGCATTAGCTCTTAGAGGTCTTGATTATTCTCTTCTTGGTTCAACATGATGAGACTTGATACACTCATTATATGAAATAACATTGCCTCAAAGCAGTATATACTTCTTTAGTCTAGTTCTCCTTTAATGACACCAACTTGGCAGTCACAGTTGTGCTAAATGGGCCTGAAAAGAGTGTGTAAATGGCACTAAATCAGTGTGTAAAATTCAATACTTCTATCAAAATATAAATATTAAATCCATACCTGTTTCATTTTCTCATGATCAGAAATATCTCCTCAATGGAACAAGTCCAACCCCAGTTCATGTATTTGTATTTCTACAAATTGCAGAAGTTTTTGTGGTAGCCATTCATGATCTGATATTTGCCTTCAGAAACCCAGAAAGTAGAAAATGGGTGGTTGCTACCTGTGATATTTCTTTTGCACTTACGGGAACGTGAAAAGTACCAGGTTGCTACTGATTTTGTTAATGTGATACCGTTGCCATCGTTTGCCTTCACACAGTGTGTGGGAAGGGAAAGATTTTTTTCATAAATACAAATTACTTATAAGTTCAAGTGCTGCTTAGGTGGGGTTTTTTTGAAGAATGTAAATGGGTGCTGGACATATCAGCAGGAAATTGATTTTTGTATTCAAAATGAAGCTTCATGGGTATTTGTGTATTTATTGCTGTCAGTCTGGTAGCTGTGGTGTAGCTGTTGGTAATGAGCCTGTTAGGATAGGAAGTGTGACATTTGTCATCATATAAATCACATGTCTGCAGTATGACTGTGGAAGTCTTGGTTTTCAGTATGCTTGTCCGCATACTGGACTGCCACATTCTGGCACAGAAATTCATGGTTTTGGTTTCCTTTGATTTTATGGCACATTTCCTATCTGCTAGCATCTGAGCATAGTATAACTTTACAGAGATGTCTCCTCCCAAGCAGACCTAAAGAGCAGTGTCACTGCTACTCAAGAGTCCCAGAGAAGGAAAGTATTGATGTGCTTTCTCAGCTGCTGGACAAGGAGAAGGTCTGGCATCTCTGAACTCAGAGTCTGCAACCCACACTGGTAACTAACACAGAAAACAAGCAATGCCTGTCCAGTCCCTCAGTACAGAGAAACTGTGGGAGAAAGAAAATAGCTGCTTGAGGAAAAAAACCTACTGTTCTTACAAATTCATTTCTAAAGAATTTAAACTTTCATGGTGATATGGGAGCAGAGGAAAAATCTGGTTTTCAATGAAGATTGCTTAGGAAATTAAAACATTTTGTTCTTTGTACTTTTGTGGTAATTTCATGGTACTTTGAAATCTTCTACTGATGTTCATTTAGAAGCAATGACTTGCAGTAACCTCCAGGTCACTGGTAAAGGTGAGAAAGAAACCACAACACTGTTTGCTTCTATGTGTCCTGGCTACTGGACCTAATCTTCTCTTCCATTTACAAGAGAGAAAACAATTGTACGCTGACTATATTCCAAGTGAGATGGTGACATTAACGGCAGCATAAGTGCAGCTATCATGAGGAAAAGTGAATTGTTGAGTTTGGTTAAAGGAAACGAAGAACTCAGTGTAATTGTTGAGTAGACAGCTGAGTATTTCCAGACAAGTAAAGCTGCTCTACACAGGTGATTAAAGACAGTCCCTTAGAGCAGTGAGGGATTGTGACCGGCCAGGTCAGTCTGGGGAGAGGGTATAAAGGCACTCCAGGCTTTTAGGCTGGGTTTGTTTGCAGTTCCTGCTGCAGGCCAGTAGGAATATGCCCTGCGGTGCGCATGGGGCCCCGTGTGCTGCTCTGCACGACTGGCACTGCTCAGCCACTAGTGAGGTCGTGTGACACTGCTGGTGGTGCAGAGATTGCCTGCCAGCCACATGCATGAAAGCAGATAAAATCAGAAATACTCCTGTGCTCTGGAGGCTCCTTTCCCCTGTCACTATGGATGTATTTCTTGGCTTTCCATGAATCTGCACAGGGGTAAAAATGGATAGATGGGGAAGGAAGGAGGAGCAATGCCAGTGCCAGAAAAGTCTGCATCAGACCAGCAGCTGTGAGAAACAGGAGACTGAAAAAGTTCGTATGGGGCTTTTTTTGTTGATTTTTTCCCCAGGTAATTTTTTCCCCCCTGGATATTTTTGTTAGGTTGGTTTTGTTCTTGTTTTTTTTTCCCCAAGCATATGAAATCAGATGTACGGTTACAAATTAAAAACAGGCTGTTTTCAGAATCGATAAAGTCGTTGCAGCAAGCTTTTTATTTATAAAATGCCTCAGGCACTTTGTATAAGGATATAGAGCTTTTTGATTCTTTGGATTTATTAGCACTGCACCATCTATTGGTCTTTTTCAGTGAAATCAACTTATGCTTTGAGTTCAGGTCCTAAAAAAAATCATAAAATTCACCATGACATAGGTACCAGTAAAAATTTTGTCATGAAAGAGTAGCAAGAACAAATCCCATTCACATGACTGGATAGTATTTCAGGACAACTGACAAGCAGGCCTGTGGAATTCACCCTTTCTTTCTTGGGCTGTTCTAGTTCCATGAATAAAGAAAATACTTTCCTTATGGAAGGAGTGAATTTCCTACTATTAAACAAAATCGTATCTAACAAATTAAACAAAGACATTTTTTATTTTAGAAGCATTAGATAAATTAGTTGCTTCATAAGCAGAGATGAAGTTGAAAATAATTTTGAGAATAACCCAAAAAAGAAGACAGAAAAGATGGAAAAATGAGTGGGTGTAAGAACTGCAACAAGATTGAATGCATATCAAAAGATAATCTAAACTAAGAATGATAGTTTCTTAAGCAGATAAGAAAAACTGGGCATTGGGAAAATATTTAAACTCATGGAAAAGGAATAGAAGCAGAAGGAGAGCAAATGTGGACAAACGTGCAGTAAGCTGAATTTGAATTTTTTTGTTGTACTTCTACGTAGCTGTAAGAAGCAGGGGTGTATGACCCGGGGCACTTCCCTGATCAGTCAGCCTTGCTTTAGTGAGTATTCATTACTTGATTAATGTCAACTTGTGCAGTCCAAAATTATGAAGACAAAAAAAGAGCAAACCTACTCAAACCCTAATCAAATCAAAGAGCACTGTTCTATTCTTGCACTTTTTAGTAAAATATCTATGAGGGGAGGATTGCCTCTATGATGAAAGGAAACCCTTTTTCCCTGTTATTTCTGTAGCTTAAAGACAAGATATTCTTACTCAGTTCATGAAGTATTTTAACCCCTGGTACTACAGAATCAAGTTAAATTAACTATGATACTACTTAAAGGTTAATTAACTATGATACTACTTAACTGGAGGTGAAGCCTTATTTTGCTAAGTGATCTGTAAAAGTTTAAAGTAATTTGGCCCTGTATTGAACTGCTAATAACATAGGCAGAAGCAAACCCTTAACATCAGTAAATTTGCACCAAAGAAGACAACAGCATATTGATTTCTGAACACAACTCAGCTACCTGAAATCAAATGCTCTCCAGTGTGCAGTTCAACAGCCATATTAATATTAATACCTGACAGTTTTTCTTCTGAGGCACACAGTGAGAAGTATATGCAAGTACATGTGTGGAAGAACCTTGTGTTGCTGGAAGCAAAATGCATGTCTATCAGTAACTGGAACAGGCTTGCTTATATACCTGATTTTCTGTATAAAGCCTTAGTTGGTTGGGTGGTTTGTTTTTCATTTAAACAGAGCTTTGTTTTGATACACAATCCCTTCAATCCAAGATTCAAAACACTTTATGATTTTCAGCATTAAGGGGCAGGATGCTGTGTGCTTCCTGGGTGTGAGATTACCATCTTTGAAAATTTACGATGCAGCAGATGACTGCTTTATCTCTCTGAGGGTGTAACCGATTGTATGTTTCTTTTCTCACTGAGAGATCATTTAGGCAGCTGTTCTGAACTGTTCTTTTTCTTCGCTCTTCCTGAAGTTACCCCAAAGAAAGGAAAACAAATGGCCTCATCCGAAGCTGCAGTAAAAACACTTCATGGCCACTTGCAGAAGAAGGAGAAGGAGATATGTAATTGCTCCCAAATGCTGATGCTTCTACAATCATAGCTAGCACAAGACTGAGCACTGGGGAAGAGTGTCTGAAGGCAGAGACTGTAATGTGAAGGTTTAAATACTTTTCTTTTTAAACAGTTTTCAGTGAGTGAGACACTGCAGGCAAGACTGTAATCATAAGCTTGGGGCAACCATATTTTTGACTGAATAAAATACCTTTTTTTCTTTTTTTTTTTTTTAATGTCTGCAACATGCAAGTCTCCAAGTATAAAAAAACGCTAGAGGAAATAATTCCAGTAGCTGCTGTGAGAGCAGATAGGATGTTTTTTTCTGTGTGTGACCTTGGAAACCTGTGTTTATCTTGCAGCCATGTGAAAAGTAGTGTGTTACCACATGAAATCCACAGAAGTCTGCAAGATAAAATTGCAATGTGGGTTTTATCAGGGAGAAGCTGCATCCAGTTTTCATGGCTCCTTAAAGGCAAGCGAACTGAGTGTCCCCAAATTGTCTGTGCTTCACAGACAAGTGCTTTAGGTAAATAATGACTGGTATAGTTACACCACCAGAATCTGGCACTGCTGTTCCAGTTTATAAATAACTTTGTCTAGAAATCAGATAGCAGCGTGTGCAGGTGCGAGTCATTAGTGCAGGAGACACAATGATGTGTGGAAAAAGCATGGCTCACATCCAAACCAGCCCACACACTTTCATCAGCCCCTTGAAGTCTGCAGCACAGAAAAAAAATTTTTCAAGTCAGGATGCTGAAGCCCAACCAGACTGAAAACTCAGAGGTGCAGTAATATGGAGTCCAATGCTTCTCACAGTACCTTGTTGATCAGCCATGCTCAAAAGGCAGTTTTGTAAGTCACTAATTTACTGAGTTAATTATCACAATTTCAATTAACATACACAAATGTGTGTCAAAGTTGCTTTCTGTAAATCATTGTTTTAGAACATGTACTTGTAAGTTCTAAGGAATTAAGGAAATATCCAAATTACTATTTGATTTTCTTTTTAAAATTTCATGATCTGAAAGTGGACACAGTTAATGACATTGACCTCCTTGGCTGCAGAGTTAACGGAGGGTGTAATGAAGAAATCAACAAGTACCAAAATAGCACTTAGGATAAGGTGCTGGTTTTGGAGAGAATTCAAAGGAAAGAAGAAAGGAGCTTTTATTTCAAGAATATGTCTGATTTAGTTTTAACTGGTCTGGCAAAATTTATACTTTCAAGGCTTAACTTAAGCTGAACGGGGATACCTGAGTCCTAATGCCAGGTGAGGGTTCTCACCAAAACGACTGAATTTTCAAACAGAATTCAAGTTATTTTTATAACTAAAGATTAAAGACAGAAGTCAGTGAATCCTTTTTCATATGAAAGCACATTTGCATCCTAGAACTGGTATGTTTTCAATACTCCGGATTGAATCATTGTTTATCTTCATAAGTTACACATTTTACTATTTGTTGGACAATCTTTTTTGCCATATGTCTTCTTTTTCCTGTTTTGGCAGTGAGGTAAAGAGAGAAAATTGAAGCACAAGTTTGGATCACTCTTTCTAAAATTTTGGGGTTAGGTCTTACCATAAGGTACCATGTATTTTTCTTGCTTACTGTCATTGAAATTACAGTTAGGATTCAAGTTCTGTGCAGAGATGATAAACTCCTTTCCCTTTTCTATTGGCACCTTCTTGTGCATGGACTAAACAGTAAAATGTGGTATTTGGACATCCTGGTAGACATAGAATAGCATTATGGAAAAAGCAGGGAATGTCAAACCATTCAGGCTGTATTAAAAATTACCTGGTTCCACAGAAATTCTGTTAATACTTATGCTCAGCTTCTTTTGACTGACATCTGCCAGGAAAGGGTAAAAAAAAAATTAACATCAGTCTGGCTTCTGTGAAACTGGTACAGCCAGAGCTGATTAAAAATGGCCTGAGGCATCGACCACCTTTCCACATTTTCAAAGACAATGAAATTCTGTAAATTACAGCCATGTAAATCCAGATTAAGATGTCAGAGGTATAACTGCAGTCTCACAGTGATGTAGATCAGAGCACTATTTGGCTCAGCTACTTTTCTGCTATTGTTTCTTTAAACTGTGCTCATAATGAAGGAGCGGTAATATGTAATTACTCAACACACTTATCTGTAAATAGTTTCATTAAGAAAGCAGTTAATGAATTTTTCTGTACTTTGTGATGGTCTTTCAAAACCTCATTTCATTTGAAACAAATAAAAATTAGCCTTTTTCTTCCTTCTCGTTTTAGAAGTTATTCTATTGTCTTGGAATCAGGTTACTTTTAATTTGTCACCAATTTAGTAGCTGCCAACCTCAAACCACTAAGAATGACTGTGTAGATTTATAGATAAGTTTCCTTCCAGCAAATCCTCTGTCACTTTTCATAGTAACTGGCCTAAAGATACTATTACTATACAGTGCTTTTTTTCTTCCTCAGATATGAGCTCAACATGAGGGTTTGAGCTGTTTTCTTAAAGGCAAAGGTTTATAGGGTTTATTCCCCTACTTCCTCATGTGAAACATTATCACAGTGGAATGAGTACAAATTACAATATATGTTAGAAGTGCTTTTAATCAGGTCTGGAAATGCTATAATTGATACCAGTTCAGATTACCTAATTTGTATAATCAGATTCAAATAACAGTACATGTCAAGTGTGTCCAGTTGTATAATCAATTCTGCTAGAATAAGATTCTGTGCTTTTGCAGAAACATTGCATTCCTAAGAAAAAATTATGAGTAAAAATGATACACTGAAAATGCACTGCATTCCTTACCATTATTTTTCACCTTAAAAAGTGGAAAAAGAGTAAGAGCGTCTCTGTAGAAATATATGAAGAGTAGACAGGTGTCACCAGCATGAAATGCCATGACATTCAGTACAATATTAGTCACCAAATATACATAAATTCAAAATAGGTATATGTAGAACACCACTGGCAATTTTCACAATGTTGAGGGGAAAACAAAATAATGTAAGGATATATGTAAAAAATATGATGTGATTATGTTGTGTTGCGGTGCTTCTATGTATTATGGAAGAAAAGTCAAGGTACAGATGCATCCTGGTTGGAAAAGAGACGTAAAATAATGTGATGAAAGGAAGCATCACTTATGCTATTTGTTGTCCTTTGTGGCATATTTCCACTCAGTTGAAGATCTTTTCTGTTTGAGGGTGAAGTTTTTGTAGCCTAAGAAACACTCGAGACGCTTTGTTTGACAAGAAGTAATGTAAGAGACTATAGTTGGTATCTTGACTTCCTGGCATTCTTTTAAGCTGTCACCAAATGATGCATCTCACTTAAGAAAACTTGCTTCACTTTTTTGTTCTAGTGGAACAGAACCAACCCTTTCCATCCCCCTGGAGCTGATGCTGCAAACAGTGAGAAGTTGGATGAGCTGAACTTACTCACACCAGGCACAATGTAACCTGGTTGGTTGATGTGTTAGATTCAGGCTTTTGTGCTCCATTTGGAGTTTCAGTTAGCAGGAAGGATTGTGCTGACACTGGCTACTTTAGTCAGGCAAAAGTGCCCACCTTGCTGAAAGAGGAGCTCAGCATGGCAAAGGATCAGGCTTCTGCAGTAAGTTCTGCCAGAAACATTCTCTCTTAAACGGAGTCCAATATGAAAAAAAGGCTACCGTTAGAGTCATTTCTTCTTCAAAAATCACAAAACACGTCTTCAACTATGGGAGAGAAGAACCTGAATAAAAACTTACTAATATCACTGGGATCTCAGTGCAGACTGTTATAAATAAATGAGCTAATTTTTTTGTTGTTGTTAAACTACACACAGCATTCATGCAACAGCAGTATTAAGTTTCACTCATGACTCTCAACCACATGGCCAGTTTTGGGCTTCCCAGTACAAATATGTCCATGGATGTACTGGACAGAGTCCAGTAAAGGTACAGAGAGAGGATTAAGGAACTGGAGCATCTCCCCTGTGAGGAAAGGCTTAGGGAGCTGGGACTGTTTAGCAAAGAAGAGAATGCTCATGGGGGGATCTCATCGCTGTATATAAAAAGGGGATGGTCGGATACCAGGATGGCATAGCGAGGCTCTTTTCAGGGGTGCCCAGTGACAGGACAAGAGGCAATGAACATACACCTAAACATGGGAAACTCTGAAAGTCAAGAAACAATTTTTTACTGTGAGAGAGACTGACAAGTTGCTCAGAGAGGTTGTGAAGTCCTTGGAGATATTCAAAAGCTGTCTAGACACAATCCTAAGCNTCTAGACAGCTTTTGAATATCACTGGGATCTCAGTGCAGACTGTTATAAATAAATGAGCTAATTTTTTTGTTGTTGTTAAACTACACACAGCATTCATGCAACAGCAGTATTAAGTTTCACTCATGACTCTCAACCACATGGCCAGTTTTGGGCTTCCCAGTACAAATATGTCCATGGATGTACTGGACAGAGTCCAGTAAAGGTACAGAGAGAGGATTAAGGAACTGGAGCATCTCCCCTGTGAGGAAAGGCTGAAGGAGCTGGGCCTGTTCAGCCTCAGGAAAGACGACTGAGAGGGGTCCTTACCCATGTTTTCAAGTACCTGAAGGAAGGNGCATAGCGAGGCTCTTTTCAGGGGTGCCCAGTGACAGGACAAGAGGCAATGAACATACACCTAAACATGGGAAACTCTGAAAGTCAAGAAACAATTTTTTACTGTGAGAGAGACTGACAAGTTGCTCAGAGAGGTTGTGAAGTCCTTGGAGATATTCAAAAGCTGTCTAGACACAATCCTAAGCAAAAAGCTTTAGGTAGTCCTGCTTGAGCACAGAGTGTTGGACCAGGTGACCTCCAAAGGTCCCATCCAGTCTCAGCCAGTTTGTGATTCTGGTCCTGTGCCTGCACTGTGGCGCTAAAGAGAAGATTTTAATTTGTACAAAAAGTGAAAGAAGGCATCTTCATTCGGTAGTGGCTAATTCAAGAATTAGTAGAAGAAGTTTTCAGTTTGTGTATTCTAATACTTAAGGTCTGCAGCAGGAAGTGAAGGAATAAATCTATTTCACATCATGAACAAGAACTGGGAGTTGGTAACTGAGTTGTAAGTAAAATTGTGACTTGAAGATGACATTCTCATTGTGTGGATGCACATGTAATTTATCCCTTGGTTTCAATGCCATTCAATTAGCATGGTAAATTATTATGTATATTATCTGCCAGTGGTCAGATAAGTGCAACTTGAAATGGTAAGATCAGAGTCTGCAATTGTGTTGTAGGAAAGATCAACTTTGAGGTGATACTTACTAATTCTCCTATGCCAATTTAAAGTTCTGATCTGCAATTCCTATTTTTAGCATTGGTAGTATCAGTCTTCACAGCTCTCACTTTGCCAATACCATCTCATCTTCCCATCTCATGCAGTGACATTTATAAAGCTTTTACAACAGTGTCTTTGAACTGTCTGGTTCCACTGATTCAAGCAGAATGGGAGCCAGGAGCCTTTCCAAAATTTTGACAAAATCTTTCTTTGTGACCTTTTTCCTCCCCTCAGATAAATCAGTTAATTTTCCTTTGGCTCAGTTTTGCTGTCTCTAGATAAAAATTACAACCTGACATTGCTGCTGTAAAGCTTTGTTCATGGTCTGCCAAAGTGCTTTCAGACACTGAGGTTTAGGCACTGCAGAACTGCCTGCCTTACATAACAGCTGCAGGCTCCTGTGCCTGGGGGCTGGCCTCTAGTGACTCCTCTTCAAACAGGGCAGAGCAGAGCAGCCAGGTAGTAACAGCCCCTCTTGGTCTCTCTGGAAAGCTTTACACAGGTGAAATGTCTGTGAATCATCTCAGCTTGATTTTTTTTTTTTTAAGGTGATGATATAATTCAGCTATTTTATATATAATTGATGTTCATCCCTTGAAGGAGAGGAATTTGTGGGTAGGAGTTGTGGTTTTGAGGATTCATGACCTCTTGTGATGCTTCTTATCCCTGTTATTTCAGCTGAGTTAATAAAAACTGCTTCGCATTTCTCTTTAAGACTCTGCTACAAAGCCCTGCCAATGTCCAATGGATGGAAACTCTAGAGTTGATAAAGAAACATCATTTATAACTGCTGGGTTGATTTAATGGCCGCCTAGCTGCAAGTGGTCCCACAGACATAGCACATGCCTCCAACATCCAGATCTGAGAGTCCTCAGTAGCCCTTGCAGTGAGGAGTCTCCATGGCTCTCAGTATGTTTATGCTGTAGAACCATGTTGGTTCACCGGTTTAATCATACTGCTGTAACTTTGCAGCCCTCCTTGGGCTGCCTGCAAGCTGAGTTTTCCTTTAAATGCTTTATGTGCGTTTGCTGAAGCCCCGGGGCTACGTGCTGATGCCAGGCATTGGCCTTATAGGTGCTTACACTGCCATGGTGATGCTCCTTATCTGCTGCCTCTGCTCTTTTTCAGTTCATACACTTCTGATTTTAATAGAACCACTGTTATTCCTTGTGTAACTTCTTTCCTCCTCTTGTCCTCATTTTCCCTTCTGAAAATCCTGGCTTAATATCACATGTTGAATAACTGAGTGGCAGTTCACTTGTTTGCTGGGACGGGGCTTTTTAGTGGGCATCATTGATTCAGGTTTGTGTAAAATACGGAGACATTTCCAGTGAAAATAGATGGATTTTGCACGTAGAAGATCAGATGATTGGGTCCTAGAATAGCAGCCACTTTACATATATTTATTTTTGGCTTTTTAGTCTTTAGCAGAAATGCTTTCATATTTCAGATTTATTTGGAGAAACAGCATTTAAAATGAGGTGCTGTAAGGAAATTTACAGTACAATTATTCCCCTTTTCACTTTATACCAAGTGGTAAATTTAATGCAATGTTAAAATGTTTATGTCCTACCAAATATTGTTAAAAATAGGTTTAATAGCCACTTCCAAATTTTTTTTGTTTGTTTGACAGTATAATTCAGCATGGCTTGTTTAGATTTTTGAGCTTCAGCCCCAGCTAGTGAGGGGAGTTATGGATAGTAACTAGCTGTAAAGTGACTGGGTCAAGAAATGTTCAAACACCTGCCAGAAAAAGATTAGATTAGTGGATGTGTTCTGACTGTATAAACAGTTTTACAAGTGTATTATTGTAAATCAAGTTCAACATGTTCATTTGTTTTCCCAGTTTAAAGTTCTCAGGTGCATAGCAGAAAAGAGAGAAGTTGAGGTTGTGTTGAGCAACTAGAGGGCAGTGATGGGGCCTGCAGAAGAGTCAGAGGTTGAGCACTCCCACCCTTTCCTGCCCCTTGGTCCTGCACGCAAGTCTCGCAGCACCATGGCTTGTGAGGACAGTGACCTACATAGGAGTCGGGTTTAAAACTGTAATAAGTCTGCTTCTACCAGAGCCATGTTTTGTAATCTGTCTGGTGACGCAGTTCTCTCATTTGAATGTGTGCCAGTAATTCTGTGAGGCAGGCAAGTACAGAGTCAGTGCTGAAGGATTGCTGCCGTGCTCCTTTTCAGGCTGTTTACAGGCACCAAAAGCTTCCAGAGTTAGGGAGTGAGCTTTACAGGGCCGAGCTGCCGCTGCATGTTTGCAAGCATTAGCACATTTTTATCCTACTGTTGAGGCCGACAGCTAGTCTGAAGGCTTCACAGAACTTAATTTGGACATGGTTAGCTTCTATTCATGAGAAAAGCCCATGAGAAGAAAATAATCAGCTTTACCTGTGGAAGTGTAGTATCAACAGAAGTATGCAATCCAAAACAATAGAAAGAGAAAACAGCAACACATCTGCACCTGTTATTTTTCTGAATGTCTGAATGTTTATGTTACAGGTAACCAATAGCATTGTATTGTAGTTAAATGATAGCCAATGGAGCCATTGTTGCAGTTTATTAGCCAATGTACTTGTAACATGAATGATAACATAGAATAGTCTGTAAGTATGTGTTCTTGAAATAAAATGTTCTATGCCAGTAACACGGTGCAGTGTCCGTGTTCGTGGGTCGTGGCCACCCCAACAGCGACATCCTACTGCATTAATAACCACGTGCAAATACTAACTTTAAAATTAAAAAAAAACAAGGCAGTAGAAGATTGGCCCAGGAGACTCTGCATACAAGCGGGAGCTATGTGCCCTATTTGGGTGCCCACAATTCATGGAGTGTTTTTACCAACCAATTGTTCTTTCAATGCTTGGGGTGGAAAAATAATTTTGGTAAATATTTCTGAGAATCGTGAACTTAGATGACAATTAGATTTTATCAGATGCACGGATAGCCAAACCCTGCACAGCTGGCAGGAGGCAATGGAATTTTGAGGAACGCTTGTGCTTAACCATTTTGTAATTGAATTTCATTTATTGCTTTCAGAATTCAGTAGAGTATTTCCTTCTCTGAACCTATTTTGAACACATTAGGAAAGGTTTTAAAGGGCAGCTGGCTTCCCTCATTTGGTTTCAAGTATGTCCACAAAACATTTATCACTTTAAGCTACAGCAAAAACATTTCCTTTGAAAGGACTTCTTTTCTCTTTCTAGGAAGGCTGTACTAGCTCCTTTCCCCACAGGCTCACCGAGCAAGCTGTGTAAAGAGAAGTGGCTCCTGTGGCCGCTAAAGAAAACAACTGAACCAGACAGGCATTTGCTGAGAGCTCAACCTGGAGTTTGTGCCAGAGTGAGTACAAAAGCATTACTGAGAGGCTTCTTTCTTCTGTCAGACATCAGAAATGTTTTCTTTTCTGACCACAGGCAGGGGGTGCTTGGAGCATGCCAGAAGCCGTGAGTTAGACTGTATTGGATAGTTATGGCAGCGAGTGCTCTCCGGGCAGGCTCATGAGGGCGAAGCCGCATGCGGGGGAAGCAGGGTAAATGTCACTGCATTTGCTGAAGCTGAAATCAGGGCTGCTTTCCAGCCAGCAAGCGTGAAGCTCACATTTTACCTCAGCAGTGTGTTGCCATTGCAGCACTGGATGTTTTTCACCATCAGCTAATAAGTTTCTGCATTGCAGATCTGCACTCATGCAACTTTGTTGCTTTTATACCTTCCTCTCATAAGGGAAAATTTCAAAACTTACTTCCTGTGAGGGACACAATTCTAGAAAATACCCTTTTTTGCAGCTGGAACCAGCAGGGGTTTTTCTTACACAGCAAAGGAAGAGTTTGCAGGTTCCATAAGGACTCTCATCCCCAGGCTGTGCAATGAACAGAAAGGTGGTATCTCTTGATGACAGGCATTGTCAGAAAGAGCTTGGCCAGAGGTCTCCTTGTTTCCGAGGATAAAAAGATTTGTATCGTGTCTGAAGTTACTGTGAAATCCAAACCCAGATCATGAGAAGAAACCCTCATTTTTAGCAGTTTAGAGGAACTGCTAAGAAGCATTCTATTAACATGTATTCTGTCTCATCATCTATGAAAAGCCAGAAGAAAGGAAAATGAGTGCCACATCTCAAGACATTGTGCTGCTGTAGAGTAGGTGTCCAGATGCTGATGCGCCCACACAACTGTACAACCAGGTGTGAAACTTTTGGCCTGTAAAACTGTGGTTATGAAGAGGAAACATATGGAAGACTGACCTTTAAAATTCTGAGGTGTGTTTCTGAGCTGATGTCATTAAAAAAAGGTATCCACTAACAAGCACAGTTTGTAGCTTACTTGTCCTAGTAGTTAATACTGCAGAATCTGGAAATGGTTTATACTTCCAAATTCTAAGCTCCTGCTTCCGTTCTTGTAGATTTGAAGTTCTAACTTTGAGGATACAAGTGTGGAGATGTGTGGAGATACTAAAGCAATGGGAATATATCCTGTGGGAAGCCAAAAGTAACTATGGTCAGGGCAGTCATTTGATCTTACAGGTGTAGTTTTGAAGTAAAGGTATGTCATCTTCAAGACCTAGCTGAAAATACTTAACTGTATACTAAAACTTCTTGTAATTATACTGTTTGTTTCCTTGGTAGTTGTGTTTTAATACTCCTAACATACAATAATGAAATAATAGAATTTTAAAGAAAAAAGTGAGATTTTGAAATTGCCCATTACTACTTTTTTTCAAAGGTTTCCTGCCCTGATAAAATATTGAACAGTTTGTGAGCACAGCTTTTTAGCTTTTGTATGCTGCTATGAATTTGTGAGGTGAGTGTAGTTGTTACCCAAGGATACTTTATTAGAGGGTTAAGTAAGAGAAACTGGGCCAGGCCACCTGGACCCTGAATGTTCAAGTAATTCACAATATAAACTTGTTAACCTGAAGTTACTGTACCTGAATGCCTTATAGTTGTCATGTAAAAAACCCAACAAAAACTAGTCTCTTTCAACATGTCTGCACATTCCTTAGGTTGTTACTCAGCCTAAACACCATTTTTATAAAATGTTCTATTACATACTTACTGATGTGTTTGTCAATATGTCGCACAGTACTGTGATGAATCATTGCAACTAATTCTATTAGAAAAAATAATTTAATGAGGCACATCTGTTAAAGCTGTTTGTTTATTTTTAAATTCTGCCTATTTGCTTTCTTAGAAAATCACTTTAGTAAATCTGCAGAAGCTTTTCCTTTAATTAATTAAAAATAGATGTGGAAGGAAATTCTCTTTCAGATATATTTCATTTTCCTTCAAAACTTTTTTTTAATAGCCTTCCGTTTAACAAAGGGAAATTATTTTATGTACTTCAGAAAGTACATAAAATATTGCGTGTTCTTCCATGAGTTTCACACAAATACTTTGTGCATTGGTGTAATGGAAGGATGTTGCATGCTCAGCCTTTGAGCAGTTTTTACCTTGGAGCACCAGGAAATTGGTAATTAGTTATCTCTCTCTTAAAAGGAGGGGGGAAAGGATGTGTCTGTCTCATGGTGTTATGTACCATTTCCTCAACTTTTTACATTCTCTTTGGAGGGAAAATCCCAACCTTAATCATAATTACACGATGAGGGAGCCAACCAGAACGATTAAATGCCGGAATCTACCTACTATTCTACACACTAGCCAGCTCACTCCCTCTACTAATCACCATCCTCCACTTACACAACCAAACCGGCACACTCTATTTCCCCCTACTAAA
>VYZQ01019451.1:68231-95199 GCA_013400655.1 Mystacornis crossleyi
AAATAAATTAAATTTTAAATTAGAAGTGTGATTTTTTTACTTAGCTCAAAACCCATGATATTTATGTAAAGGTCTCTGTCAAAGTATACACATAACATTTATTACAGTCACTCAAAATTCTTATCCCAAATGAAAGTTGATTCCTTTAAATTTCTGTAAATCATTATTATTTTTATTTATAGTCTTTTAAGAATATTAAGTTTTCTTTCAGATGAGTGATGTAGTTGAATTAATCTCCAGAAAATCAATGCAGTTGACAAAAATCAATCCTTTCAGTTTGATTGAGTCTTTCAAGNTCAAGCTATTGTAGTCTTCTCCATAGCTTCTTAATAACTTTTTTCTAAGTAATATTTCTTAGGTGTTGAAAATTTATCAGTTTTCTTCTCAAAACTAGACAACAGGCATTTTTTTTATTCACACATGANATTTTTTTACTTAGCTCAAAACCCATGATATTTATGTAAAGGTCTCTGTCAAAGTATACACATAACATTTATTACAGTCACTCAAAATTCTTATCCCAAATGAAAGTTGATTCCTTTAAATTTCTGTAANGTGTGGTGAGTTGAGCCCATAATTCTAGTGTCTTATGCTCATTTAGACGTAACTCTCTAGGCCCTCAATAATTGTGGCAGAAGCTCAACCAGGTAAAAAAGAAAATGAAACCTTCATGTTTTGTGTGACTACTTGGATCCACCTGCTGTAATATACTTGCAGTATTGATTTAAGACTTATTTAATGATCACTTCTTCAGCCATTCAGATCTGGCATTTCAGATGCCAGATTAAAAAAAAAAAAAAAAAAAAAAAAAATTTTTATAAGAAAATTATTTNACAGGAAAATTATTGAAAATAAGAACTGAAAATATTATTTAGAACTGTTTGCTTCTCATGAACAGGCCTGTGTCTTACAGAAACTTAGAACATAATCCACTGTTGATTCATAGGTAAAATTTATCAAATATTTGATTTACTTGAGACACCGATACTATTTTCAATAGAAGGAGTTACATAAAGGAGAGGATTTTTGAGGTACCATTTCAATAATATCAAAATCTTGTTTTATACTTAATTTTTGGTAACCATTAATGATTGTGAATGGCTCTGCCGTTTCTATTAATGTGCATGTAACACACGCTGAACTTTCAATTAATGCTGACTGTACTCTTCCTCCCTTGCCCTGCATTTTGATAGTTTCAAAGACAGCATGGAAAAATCATCGTCTTATTCCGACTGGCTAATAAATAACAGCATTGCTGAACTCGTCGCTTCCACAGGTCTCCCAGTGAACATCAGTGATGCCTATCAGGATCCTCGCTTTGATGCTGAGGTAAGAGATTTTTACAAATGTAATTATGTATTTTTTTGGGCACTGCAACTAATATAAAAATTTTATCATTATATCCAAGTGGCTGTGAAACATGTGAATATCTATTTTGAATTATTTTTTCTCTCCAGTGAGTTGTTTTTCTGGTCTTCTGTTGTTGACATACAGTAATCACAGACCTCTGAATTTGTGTCTGACTTTAAGCAGTTACTTTGTCCATGATTGGTTTTTTCCCTATTTATAAGTGATAACTTCCTCTACCAATTGCCTTGATATTTATGCAAACTGATTTTTATTGCTGAAAATTTTTTGGTGTTCAGTGTTAGCAGTACCAGTGTTGTTAGCTGTTGGGGTGACTGGGGCTATATACACACAGAGTGTAAACAGAGCTGGTATCCAGACAGACAAATGTTGTTTGTGATCTAACTTAGCCAACCAACCATTTAATTTGGTCAAATACACACTGGATTGGCTACTTCTTCAAGATACATATCACTCCCAATAAAGGTTGCTTGTGTATCTTAAGGTATTCATTGCAGCCTGAGTTAGAGAGGTGTAGCTACAGATAAAAATATATTTAACATCTAAATAAATGTTAGAGGCATATAGAAGGACAAAATTTTCACTGAGTTCTAATCCAGCATTACTATGGAGGAACTTGGGCAGCACTTGGGCAGCACATTAATCAGAGGACAGCCTTGGTCAGAAAGCTTCCTAAAATATGTTCACTACAGTAAATGTGCTTGGAAGTGTTTCATGTTGAGAGTTTGCTTGGTTCCAATTTTATTCCATGTGTCATTAAAGGGATTATCTCTCAAACCAGCAGAATTTTTTGAAACAAGAAAAATAAAAGGGGCTTGCTGTAAAATTATGAAAGAAAACTGCATTGATGCTAATCTGTTCAGAATTGCAAGAAGTACAATTAATGCCTGGGGTGTTTAGATATGCTAACATAAAGCATGCCAGTCCTTGCTGTTTGCAATTGTATTTGTATTATATCACATCGTGAATAATTCAGCTATCTCTTATTTGTTTCACAGTTAGTTCTTTCCAAGTTGGAGGCACTGCCCAATTTATATAGAGATTAAAAAATTATACAAAGGGCAATAATTATTTTCTTTTGATGGGTTTCTATGAAAATTTAATTCTTAAATTCAGATTTTCTACTCAGTTATTTCTACATTCAAGAGTAGTAAGTATCCCTTATTACTTAGGTATAATCAAACATACATTTGTAGTTATGAACAGATATTCTGTTCTCTGCTTCTGTTGAAAATCATCTCTTATTTTCTTCTCAGAACACTACTTCTCATTTGGAAACGCTGATACTCNNNNAACCCTAGATTTGGAAACGCTGATACTCAATTTTCAACTCATTCACCAAGAATTCAGTGCAAAAGTATTTTGCAGTTCATTTTAAGACATACATCTGAATCAATTACACCCCTGCTCCCCTGGATTTTAGGTGGCACACCACACTGATTTCAGTGATGAGTTCTGAGTATGTATAAATAAGCAATAATCTAATTAAAACCTGAGTTCATCTTTTGCTAGCTAGGAGATCACAGTGATCCCATCCTGCTTCCCATATATGAATTATTGCTGGTCTTTTACTTTTCTTCTATTACAGATTGCCTGTAGCAGTGGCAATATGAGTAAGAGAACATCTCCTGATCTTCTGTGATTGGATTCATACCACTCTCATACTCTAATCTCATTTGAAAAAATGTTTTCTGTTCATCAGATTTTGCAGCAGTGACACTGAAGAATAAAGCTTATTAGTTGTAGAAAAGAGGGAAGCAGTGACACTTGAATTGTGAAGTTGTATACTGTATTAGATAGAAAACAATAAATAAGGCAGTAAATTGTCATCAGAACAAAAGGACCAGTTATCTCAAATCTAGGGTTTGGCTCCATCCTTACATTACTTACTAAATTGCACTTCTGCACAATTCCCTGCTTACTCTCACCTTTCTTCTGAAAATATGTATTTCCTGTAAGCCTCCTTTTACAGCTGCCTTGCTAAGTCTAATTTCAGTTCGACAGCTGGTAAGAGTATTTCTAAGGCAAACTTGTTCAGTGAAAGTTATGTCTACTGATCCACCAGTGTAAGTAATCCAGAATTTGTCTGGGCATTGCCTCAACTGTAGTTTGTCTTTAGTGCCAAATCAGAGTCAAATAGTGTAAGCTTTATGTGGCAAAAATGCCAGTTTGTGTTTTCTTTGGCAATTTTTAGAATAATCCTTATGGCTTTTGGTTACTGTGAATGAAGTTTCAGCAGAATTTTTTCTGAGAGTTGATTCATATGAAATGACATTTATAAATGTAAACTTACTCCTTGACATTTCTATTACTATGATTTAAAAGGCTGCAAATAGCACCACTAATGGAAGCTCTCATTTCTACCTTTTAGGCTGACCAAATTTCTGGCTTTCACATAAGATCTGTTCTATGTGTTCCTATATGGAACAGCACCCACCAAATAATTGGTAAGACTTTCCTCATGGCTGCATAATTTTTGTGCTAATGTAAATTTAGTTCTGTCTTTTAAATTCTGTGTTCCTCTTTCTTCTTTTTCCCAGCTGAATATTGTTAAGAAGTTACAGTACCTAGGATGCATGCTAGGTATCCAAGAAGGGATGTTTTGACTTGGATACTGTATGGACTTTTTCAGCTTTCCAGTTGTGCCATTGCTAAGTTATATATTGTATTCAACTTTAAGGAGATGAAAACAGAAATTCTAACCATATTAGTCAAAAATGTTCTATATGCATTGATGTTTTTCTTGGGTCTCCCTCTTTAGCACATGGGCAACTGTTGCTGCAGTCAAGCAAAGTGGTCATTCCCCTCTAATGATCAATTCTAGACGCAGACAGGGAAGACTTGCTGGAGGGGCTGTGGCAGCAGTCAGAGTTGCCTGTTGCAGTGGTGGTCGCTGGATCAGGATGTGACAGAGTTTTATGGGATCTTTGAGAGGATGCCTCGCAGCTGTGCTACGCCAGGAGTGGCCCTGTGTTATTACCTGCTTTTGGCACAAAAAGGAGTGTTTGTAAATAACTGTACCAGATTCCTCTACTAACTTTCCACAGAAGAACTGATGTCAAAGCAATAGCAGTTTATACTGTCAGGGTAGAGGTAGATCCCTGAGCCTTGTGGCTGTCAGGGAAAGCTGAGATCAGTAGTCGGTTGCTGAAGGCACTCGGTGTCGTGCAGGATCTTAGAGCTTCTTTAGCAGAGGTGATATGGGAATTGAACCTTTTAAAAACACATCTTGTTGTTTGTTGAAAGCACGCATTATCTTCAGTAAAGAGAAATAATCTGAGCTGTTGACAGCTGATTACTCTAACAGTATTTTTCTAAGGGCTTATTGTAACTAAATGAAACAGAAATATTTGTTGCAATAGAAAGCAGTATTAGTTCGGAAAATGAATTTTTTCATTGGTTCAGTAAATTAATGAACCAGTCATGAGTAAAAAAGGGTTTATACACCAAGGTGATGCTGAACCAACTAAGATATTAGGAATGAAGGTACTGATTCACCAGATTATATTGGTAACTCCAAATTTTTAGGATGACTTATGTGATAGCTGTTAGCAAAGAGATCAAGTTCTTTCTAGAATATATCTTTAACCTTTTGTGAAAAGCATCGTGAGTAACTTTTAGATTTGCAGTATTATACTGAGAGAAAAAAGAATAACAGCTGAAAGTACTGGTATCAAAGCAATCAAACTATTGCATGTCTGAGTCTGTTTAATGATTTTCAGAATAAATATTTGCATTTTGCTTTTCAGTTTGAAATACGTGTTTTACATTTTACCAATGAATAAAACATTCTGCATGAATTAATGAATGAAGATTATAATTCATATTAACTCTTTCTCTCGCTTTCTTTAAGGGGTAGCTCAAGTATTGAACAGGCTTGATGGGAAATCCTTTGATGATGCTGACCAGCGACTGTTTGAAGTAAGAGGGATTCAGTTCAACATTAACATACTTTTTCAGTAGGATTTGGTGTTTCTGAATAATCTGCTTCAGTCCACTCCAGGCAGGAGGGGCGAATATCTTGTCTATATTTGTGATTTGACAGTAATTCTCAGAAATCCTCACTTAGAAGGTGGCATTCTAATTAAAACAAGTTTCTGGCATCTAATGTCTCATCTGGAGGCCAGTGACTCACCTCCATTCCTAAGATGACCTGTTTAAACATGATTATTCCTAATATTTCCATGCAAATTCTTTTAAGGATTAAGCCAGTATTCATCTTTGTGCTTGTATTATAATTGATTCATATTTGACTTTCTTTTTTCTCTTTTTAAATTTTAGGCTTTTGTTATTTTTTGCGGCCTGGGTATCAACAACACAATTATGTATGACCAAGTGAAGAAATCCTGGGCAAAACAGTCTGTGGCTCTTGATGTATGTGTACATCTTCATGAAACCTTTTATTGCTCCTAAGTGTCACATGTAAAAGAGCACACTATATTTTAAAAAACGATGATTATTTAAACTTCTCTAACCAGATTCAACAATATAGCACAGCTGTCTATTATATATCTGGAGATTTTAAACAATATCATCTTAAAAATGATCTTGGTGAGAAAAAAGCCTGGAGTTTCGAGGATAGCTTTACAAATTTATATTAGTCCTACTACAACAATAATTAAGAGTGATTTGAATGAAATTTCAGATATTTCAAAAAAAATTATTCAAGACTGATTAATCTTAAAACATTGCTCTGAGGAAAGAGTAACATCACTAAGATTTTGGTATTGTTTTAAGTTTCACATGTGTTAAGAGAAGAAAATGATCTCGTTATCTCTGATGTGTGCACCTTTTACCAGGGTAACTTCTTTGAGTTTATCCAGTACTCACCATTACAATAAGAACCACAAAAATAACATTGCCCTGAAGGAGATATGAAATTTTTTCTATTAAAACAAAAATCAAACCCAACTGAATTGCTGTAAAGAAGTTTTTTTTCGTTGCTTTAGGGTTGGAGATATTAATCTGCATAGTGGAGTTGTATCCTGTGATGCACACAGGTGTATTAAGGCTTTCCAAAGTCAGGAAAACTGTTGTTAGAAATTCTAAGCATAATCGGCTTTCTTTATTTGTATATATCTACCCATTTAGGAGGAAAAGTTAAAAGCTTACCTTTTCAGGCCTCCTGCAAGATCCCTTATACTTCAGGTGTCATAGTTATGAATTATTGTAAGTCCTTCTATGTCCCAGATACTTGTGCAGTATGACACCTTAGCATAAATGCTTCTCCCTACAAGCAAAATAAGCAGTGCTAGATGTCACACACAGATACACAGGGATGAAAGTTAACACAGAAGTTTGTTATTTGCTACTGAAATAAAAGAAAATTTAAAATTTTTGGTTTAAAATACAATTTTTTTCTTTGATCTTAAAGAAGACTAATAACCATATATTTCATGTAGAGTATAGGTTTGATAAATAACCACTATTCTTCAATGAAGAGTAATTCTTTCTATAAATGGGCAACAGCTCTTGGTAATATTTGCTTAAAGTGATGGAAGATGCAGGAGAAAAGTACTGAACAGTAGAATGGTATAAGTTGAAGGACTGTGAATCCATTTTCAGTAATAGAATACTTCATTAGTATTTATGTATTGAGCTATAATGGCAATGAATGGCACTTGAAAATTACATTGATACCAGATGTAAAAGAAATCAACTTTTTATATATCATAATAAGATTCTTATCCAGATATACTGATACAGGTTTTCATATTGTATTCTGGTAAGATTGACTAATAAATAGAAGAGCAAAACATAAATAAATAATAGGAAAGGTTTCCATGATTCAAAGCCAAGCTAATTACTTTTTTTATATTAAGGACACAAAATTTGCAAATGATTAAAAGATTAGAATAATAAATACTAAGGAAGACTGTAAAAATCTAGGGGGATATAATGAACACAGATCAAGGAGAAGCTTGATGAGAATTTTGGTATTAAGTGTAATCTGTCATAGAAGAAGATGTAATTTGACTAATCAATTTCTGAGAGAAGTTGCAATATGGTTGGACAGAAAAACAGATACTATTTGAGAAAGGACATGATGTATAATTATGCAAAGTAAAATGGGGTACAGAACAAATGAGTTTATGTTTGTTATTGATTCTTTTATAGTGCAGGAATGAATTCCTGTTACTGTAAACAGTGGCATCTCTAAAACTGATAAGAGTAAATATGTCTTGGGCCTTATTGCCACAAGATACCACAAGGCAAAGCCCCATGAGATACAGTTTCGGTATTTGTATGAATAACAGAGACATTTGTAGATGAAAATTATTTCGAAACAAGACGCATGTCTCAAAGCTCCAGCACATCAGCAGGCTGGGTGTTGCAGTGCCAGGAGGAGGACCTGTCCTTGCTGGGGCTGCTCTGGCTCTGGGAGCTCCCTCATGGATCAGCAGCTCATCCCACACACAGAGGCCATGGTGGGTCCCGAGCACAGGACGGCTCTGGCACCTTCTGCAGTGCTTGTTTGATGTTTGTATCATCCCGTAAGGATAGAATGTACCACATATAAATGGATGCATACTAGTAGGTAATAAGAGCAGGTGTGCAGTACTTTGTGCATTTTATTTGATGTTGCCATCTCCAGAATGGTATTGAAGAGAATGTCAGACATAGCATAGAGATGCTGATATTCGGATACGGTGATGTGCCACTAGTATAGGCATTAGAGCCTTTCAGTATAGCAAAAGGCATTATTAAAAGTCTGTAAATCTACTGTTATTTTTGCATTAAATTCTTTCTCTTTTGATTGTAGAACTCCAGGAGAATAATGTAGGAATCCTTAAAATATTAAATTACCTACTGTCCATTATTCCCTATAAAATTCCCTGCTATATAAATGCCAAATGTATGCCTGATAACCTGTAATTAGCTATTATGTGCTGTCAATCAGAACTGAATTATCACATAAATGCTAATTAAATTGGCTGTAAACGTAATTGATTAGACTGCAGTACAGTGGCCTGATATTTCTACTTGTTAAGTGTATGAAGATGTTTTTTGTCTTTTGTTCTGGGGCAGGTGTTGTCTTATCATGCAACATGTTCGAAGGCAGAAGTTGATAAATTCAAGGTAAGATTTAAGTTTCTACTTATTTCTGAAAATATAACAGTAAATTAAAATTAGTGTAGATTATCTGAGAGAAGTTTTACATCATAAGCAGAAAATATTCAGTAAAAATGATTTACAAAGGATATATTACATGTAAAGCCGTTAAGCAGAGAAGATGGAAAGTTTCTTTCAAAGGTCAAGAGCTGCAGTGGTGTGTGCACAGCAACAAAGTCCCGTCACTCCAGCACCTACTACTGGCACTGTGCGTCAGTGTGGGTTTGGTGGCCCCCCCAGCAGGAACCATCACAGGGAAGTCATACCATGTAGGAGATGAGGGGGAGACTAGAGAGAAAGAGAGGAACTTGAGACTTCACGTGCTTACAGTGAGGAAGCTGCCCTGTGTTTACTAAAAAAGCAAAGCATTCCCTATCCAGATTGTGCATAGGCTCAGCAGGCTGGATGGGAAGGTGAGGAGTCTTCTAACTCCTGTGGGCACCCTGCACAGAATGTGAGTGATGTGTTCTGAGGGTAGCATTGGTAAGGACCAATAATTACATGTTCTCACTGAATCCTGCCTCGCCATGGGCTAGAGAGTGGAGGGAACAGCGACCTTGATCTTTCATCACTGCCAGCACTTGAGCTGCTCTTGTGATAGACCGTTTGTCTTTTCCTGCTTGAGGAGGCACTTGGGAAACTTGGTGATGCTTCTCTTGGCTATGAGGAGGCAATGCTGGTAGCGGGCTCCTCAGAGCTCTTTGGGAGGCTCTTGTGGTGGGTATCACTGATTGCCTCCTGGACTCAACGTGCATCAAAGACTACAGCGAGGTCTGGGAAGGAGATCTGGGCTGTTCTGACCCCACAGTTCTGGCATTCTCTGCTCTGGAACCCTGGCATCTGTCTGGCAGAAAAATAGCTGTTGGGTGGTTATTTTGACACTTGGCTGTCGGGCTGCAACCTGCTTTCTGCACCACGGGGATGGTTGTGGTGAAAGGGAGAAACATGGCTGGCATAGAGCTGATACTGATGAGTTATCTGGGCTGAGGAAGAGCAGCTCTTGGTAGTTAATTAGTTTGTAGATTATTGCTCAAATGTTGGCTGTGCCTTAAGACTCTGTATCAATACCTGGAGAGAACAGTGTAATATTCTCCCTCCATTGTAGTTACTGGTACGGTTACCCGCACTTGTGTACGCTGAAGATGAGATTATTGAAGTATTGCTTGAAGATCATTCCAACACTACAGGAAATACTTATGTGTGTGCAATAAATTGTATTTGGTCTTTGGCAAAAAGAGCTAAATGTTGAAAGAGAGAGGAAAGAAAGGTATAAAGATTCATCAATTTTCTATTTTGTTTTTGTATTTCCATTTACCTTAGAATAAGAATCTGCTATATACTTTCTATGCCTCTCAGGATTCCACCAGTATCTTTGTGTGACAAGAGGGCCACACTTGATTGCTGTCAGCCACTGAAAGACAACTCTCCTTCATAGTCTGTGTAGTTGAAATAACAGCCTGCTATGTTATTCTATTATTATATCTTTGGACTCAGATGCTCGTGTGATGAGAAGTCTTCTACTTGTTTTCCCAGGTGACTTCAGTAATAGATAGACCAGTCTCCAAGTAAGAAATGTCTTTTTGTTATCCGTTTACCTTGAAGGCATGCAGCTATCCATTTAATGGTTAATAATAAGGTAAAAGGAAATGAAAAGCATTTATTCATTCATAACTCCAAAAGACACATTTCTAATAAAGAACATAGATGAGAAAATAAGGAATATAACCAAACTATGCTTAAAGTAAGTTAAACTACTTTTTCAGAAAAATTTTCCCTTGCCTATATCCAATTGTCTCACTTTCAGTTCCTGACAAAATGAGTTTTAAGTAGTCTTTGTTAATGCTTTTACACCACTGGATGTAAACAAAACAGAAGAACAAAATCCCAGAGACAACCAGCATGTCCTGTGGGCCTGCGACACAGAGCTCATCCCCAAAGAGGGCCATCCATCTGTGGGGTGAAATTACTCCCATCTCCCTGCTTGCTACCGCTCTCCCTGCTGAGGTCTCCCAAGGCATCCTCCCCTGAAATCACTGTTCTTTTCTCTGGTCGTTATATTGGTATATTTTGTACAAGCCCTTTGTTATATTAGGGTCATCTTCTAGACTTGACTGGCTAATAAAGCATCCCTCCCTCTGGGGGTGTTTGGGGCGAGAACTGTCCCCTCTCTCTGTGGTGATTTGTTGGCAGATGCCAGCGCAAACGTCTGCTACGATTTACGCGATGTCCTGCTTCAGTCAGAGCAGAGACACACACACGATAGGAACATCTGAATGAGAGTAATGCCAGGAGCTCACTGCTGGCTCCTGACTGACTCAACACCCAGCAGTAATTCATGACTGCGGAGTGACAATGCATTTGAGTTGACAACTTCTCAACATATTGCCCCAAACGTACTGTAACTGGACCCCAGCAGCTTGGAAATAAGTACATACTCTTGTAGTACAAGTTTTTTCTTTCCCTCTTTGTAATCTTATTTTTGATAGTCTTCATAAAATGTTTTTCCAGTAAGTTTTTTTTCCATTTGCTTAGGATCTCAAGAATATTCTGAAAAAAAGGGAAAAATTTCAAGTCTACTTTAAGTTTATTTTTCCTCTGGTTTTTATCAGTGGATTATTTTATTGCATTATAGAAAGCCTAGGCAGACTAGTAAAAGTGGATTTTTTAACTTGAAATTTCATCAATAATTTCTTACTGTTAGTGGATCAATTCACAAACATACAAATTCACAAATATATCTGGTATCTTTTTAAGAATTAAGCATAATCACTATGACCAGGTTCTGTAAAATAACATTTATTTCTGTTTTAGTCCCATCTAAGAATTAATGAAGAAAACCCCACCTTAATAAGAAACCCTTAAGGAATTAAATACCTTTTTCCAGATGTTTATCTGGGAAAAAGTGAAACGCACTGTTGCTGGTGGAGCTGGAAAAATACGGAGGGAAGTTCACAGTATGGAACAATAAAACATGAGTGTATGAAAATGGACCATGTCATACAATTGGCTACCAAATATTTTTAGATTTTTGTTTTTAATTTTTAGGTTTAGATTATGATGACTTCCAAAGAAAAATTTAAATTGAATATACTGATAAATTCACACAGTCTGCATAATATTTTTTAGGTTTTCTGATATGTGCTGCATTACTGTGCTGGATAGATTTCTGATACCATTCCTCCAGATACCGGAAGAAAAACTAAACTTTGCTTTTCATGGGCATTTGCAAGTTAAACAAAAAAACCCATCACCTTGAGTGCAAATTTTTCTGAGAATGTCTGAAGTCTTCAGCCTGATTTATCACAATGCATTTCCTCGCTTGCATCTACATAACTATGCTAAATTCAAACTGAATTTTGGCAGGATAAGCTAAAGTAATGCACCATTGAATCATACCCATATCAATATTAATTTTATTTTCAAGAAGTTAGAAATAGCTAAGATTTTAAAAACTGTGACAACTTAGTTGTCCCTTGTATTTTAGACTTAAAAGACTATTCTGTCATTTCCATTGTGTACTAGTGCTAGTGCTATAAACATTTGAGTCATTGGAATAGATAATTGAAGTCTGATTAATCTAAGATTGGAGCGATCTTATAGCATTGTCCTAGAGTGCCAGGTTTCTTCTTACTGAAATTCAGGTTCTGCAAGCCTAAATATAGTTATGTGTTAGACAAATATAGATACACGAGTAAGGAACGCAGAATTGTGTCCAGGACAGGATATTTATAGCAAGAGTTACTGATTTATGAGACAGTAATGAACGAGTCCTGTGGCTTAGCGAGCAGCCCCACAAACACACATCACCTTTAAATTTAACCAATGTAGTTTCCAAAGAGAATATGTAAACACTGTCCTATTATGGGCAATGTACAAGAAGCTATTTTTAAGAAGCAAGCCTAATTGTACAGCTGTCAATGGTATAAGCCAGATCAATATTTAATGACTATGATGCATTATTTATCGCCCTGTGAGAGATTCCCTTTTTTAGGTCAAACAGCACACAGAAGAGATACACAATGGAAAATAATGTATCACCTGCTTTACAGAATCTTCAGTTCAAAATGTAGCGTGAATAACAGTCTCTGCATTTCTCGATTTTGTAGCCTGAGGTGTGGCTATTTAAGATCTACCTTCACATAGGGAGGCCTTTGTGTCTTTCTTAAAAACACTCTTTTAACTACAGAATGATGAAAAGGGTTGAACTGAACAAGATACAACTTTTAAGACTGCTACTGTATATGACAATGTAAACAGTTGAATCCATGAAAGACGATGAATCTGTGTGAATTTGATACTTGGAGTGAGTTATGTATGATTTAACATTTGTTATTCATGCCTTACGCACCCTTAAATGTGTAACAATGGGCAGCACAATGAAAACAAATGAAATTTTTGTACTGATTTTATCTTCAATCTTTGAAACAATATGGAAGGCATTCCTTGGCTATGTTATTGTTATCTTTCAGTTTAGAACTACTTTAATTACTTTTACAAGCTTGTAATTAAGTAATTTTTAGTAGTCCATAGTAATTACTTCATAGTCTTCCTCAGTAAGCAACAGAAAGGCAATCTGGCCTCTGTTTTGGACTATTTATGAAATATTGCCATAGACTATGGGGAGTTAAGCATTGCTGCTGTTTTATTGCACTGCTGTGTCAATCTGTTTGCTGGCCTGGGTTTACCAAACCCACAAGCACGTAGCCACACTGCAGCGTCAGCACTGCAGCCGTGGGTGCAGCCAGGTGTGGGGAAACACGAAGCTCTTCACACTCTGCAGGAGTTTCCAGACTGGCCTCCAACTCACACACACTTCCCCTTGCACCAGCAGGGTGCAGGCTGGCACTGAGCTTTTCCCTAGTGCTATTCCAGCTGCTCAGGGTCCACTGAGAATAGCAGCAATCGGAAAAAAAATTAAAGAAAAACTTGAGGGTAACCAGGGCATAAGTGTTGAAATTGAATTGTGCTCCCTTTTTCCCTTTTGAGAAAGGTACGTGATCACAAGATGTAAAACACAGTTTATTTCTCTGTGTTCCCACATCCACTGCCCACATAAGACAAGACCTAAAGCACCGTGTTAAGAGTTTCATAGTTCATAAAACCAAGGTCTGTATTTATTACATTATTTTGTACACTTTGACGTGTGAGCATGTCTTCAGTTGTCATGGAAATAAGAAGTCAAGAACACATTGCATACATGGAAAATAATAAACAATGATAAAATAAAATACTGTTTATACTAGTTTCTGAAGTGTGAGGCTGTCATCTGACTTCAGGCAAGTACTCTGTAGTTCAATTTTTTTCCAGTTTCAGTGAACAGGCAATGGCATGGAGAAGTGGAGTAGGGAAAGATTGTTCATGGTATTTTCTTATAAAATGCCTGGATTTATGGACAACAAATGAAATTAGGGTGGAGATTTTAATGTGGTTAAAAATGTCTCTTCAGCAAACTAGTAGTTAAACTATATGACCTATCACTGTAGATATTAATGAGTTAAAATGATGAATTAGCAGAAGGAAAAGGTAAACAGAGACTGATGTTCTCTGGGTCAGGGAATCTCCAACGTGCAACTCACCAAAGCAGAAAGGAGTGCACCAGGGGGATATGTTTTTTCAGTTCAAATATTATTCCCTAAGGGTTTTTGCTTATTTTCTTCTATGAGGTGTTTCATCAGAAATAAAGTCGGATGAATTTTACATGTCAGAGACATGAGAGGCACCTTGCAGGCATTACTTCTGGAGCTGTCCTGCTAGACTGGTGCCATACTACAGCGCCTACCCTAACCCAAGGAACTAATAGAAAAAGCTAGTGGGAATTCTGAATTTGGTTTCAGAAATTTAAACATTCGGTTTTATTGCAATTTCAGCATTTGAGTTTATTGCCTTCATAGGTAATCAAGATGAGATTAAACTGCTGCAAAAGGTCACTGAAAAGATTCCTCTTGTATTTCTAAAATGGCCACATTTATTGTTTCAGGTGAAAACATAGAGCTCCCAGAGTAAAATGTTCCCTTCCCTCCAGGGCAAATGGAATATGAATTTTCCAGGATGTTGTGGAGGGAAGGTTCACAAGGAGTATTTTAGCCTGGTGAGGCTCAAGCACTGAGCTGCCCTCGTGGGTCCAGCCAGCCCTGCCTGTTGGCTCTGGAGGAGCTCAAGGGAGGCTGTAGTGGCTGTGAGGATACAGCCACCCTCTGAATGTTTGTAGTCTAACTGAGCAAGTTCCTTGCCCTTGTGTGGCCAGATCATCTGAGCAGGGCCGGGCACTGCTTCATGTTTTGGTTTCCCATTTGAAAAGAGGGGACAAAAATATTAAAACATCTGTGAAAGGTTTCAACGGTTCTACTTTCGGACTGCAATAAATTTGTGTGATGCAACTGTATTGCATTTGTATGATAAGCCTGCACAAAACCAGTTTATTTTCCAGTGTCGGAGATAAGCAAATCCTGTTTTAAAATAAATCTATCTCTTGAGGAAAAACTGTATATGATTTGAGAGAGTTAAGGTATAAGAAAGAAGCCTGTGTCCTGGAAGCTAGATAAAGCCCACAATTTAATCATATAACCATGCCCAGACAACTTTTTCTGTTAATTTATCAGTTTAGCACAAGTCATTAAATGAATTTTAAAAGAGAAGTCTTCTTTCAGTAAGGAATAGATTCTGGTCTGGATTGCTTCAGGGCAAGGGCATTGCAGAATTCAATAAGGAACTTCTGTGGAATTTTTTTAATATGCAAAGGCAAAATATATTTATTCCTATGTGTTTATGCTATGTGGAAAAATCTTTGGATACATTTACACTGTGGGTTAAAAAGAAGAGATCTTAAGAATTATGATTTTTTAAAAAGTGAAAAATCAACATTTATATTCTAACTGCAGAGTAAAGACACACAGTAACTAGAAATATTAAATAATTAATGACTAATTCTAAGATCAGCTACTTCATCGTTAGACCAGAGCTTAAATCTCCTCATTAAATACTTCAAAAAGTAACAAACTTTAATCAATGAAAATAACAGAAAATTAAAATATGTGCGTGATCAAAACAGTCTTTGTACTAGTTACTTTAAAAAAGCCTTCTTCTGTAAAGCTGAAATAGAATTCAATTGATCTAGATAATTCTAATTATTTCTGCTATACTCTAATATTTACAGTACTAAAAAAACCATTCCAAGTAGTTGAAAATATTACTGACTTACTGCCTTTAATAGTGGCTGTTTTTCAGTTTCTTAGTAATTATGCACAGTAATACAGTGATACTTAAACAACAGACATTTTCAGCAGAGAAGTAATAAAACACTTAGGATTATTAAGTTGTCCATACTAAAAAAAGCATGCTGCTACTTTGCTGTTCTCAGATACTGGATTTTTGTTATTCACATGGGAAATTTTGGGTTTCTTGCATCTGTTTCCATATGCAAAACCATAATTGGCCCAGGTCTTGAGAATGCTTAGAAAAACAAGTCAGAAAAAGCAATTGTTGGAACACAGTATTGCCCCCAAGTGAAGGTGGGATGAATTTATTACCCAACAGACCTGTTGTCTGTCCTTCAATCTGATCAGTCATCATACTCCATAAGAATCCCTTGTCAGATGGAAAACATCAAGGAATAAACACAATTCAACACTGCTACACTAGACAGCCAGCAACCATGCAAAAACTGATAAGGCGTGGAATATATTTAAATTGCCATGCAAGCCAGAGGGGTATCTGATGAATGATTTAAAAAGGAAAAAAATCAACACTTGTCAAATAATAAAGTAGTGTACTTCAGTCACCGACAGACTTTGGAATTTCTATTTGGAAAGATTTTCAAACAGGAAGAAAAATTTATCTAGCAAAGACTCATGCACTGAAAGTTGGCCAACATAATTTAAAAATTTGAGGTACTTCAGTGAAAGATGGTAATTTAGGAGTTCTTCAGTGTGACTTTATCAAAGTTATTTTGCCACCAACGAGGAGCAAATTATTCCCCACACAGTTGATAAGACATCCCTTGGGCTGAGCCTGTATGTGACAGCTCACTCTTCTGAGACCTGCATTTCCAGCTGCTCCAGAAAGACCATCGTAATGTTTATTTTACTGCATGGAAGAAAGAAATTTTCAAAGAAATCTATAAAAATTACAAAATATTTCACATTTTAAATTATTCCTTATTTTTCTTTGCTTGATTTCTTCTGTAGCCCCAGCAGACTGAGAATTATAACTAGGAATTTTCTGGTTAAAAAATCAAGTTGCTTTTCACCAAATTTTATTTAGATAGAAACTTTCTAGCTGGCATTGATATTATCAATGTTAATTTTAAAATTAAAAACTTAGTTGTACTGAATTTAAAAACAGGAATTTTTTTTCCTTACATATACTCTACAAATGGAAAAAATATTTTCTTTATTTCTGCCTCTATGCAGTGTTCCAGCTGCAAGCAGTTGTTTGTCATAAATGTTTGCTTGTGTTGATCTTAAATATTAATGGGAATATTTCTACTGGCTTCTTTTTTTAGTATTTTACAGCGAGAAAAATAAATGTCCCTCAAAGGAAGAAGGCAGTGTTCTTTAAAGGTTTTTGACATTTCCAACGAGTTGATATTAGAGCTAGAACCTTTTTATAAGTAAAACTCTCAAAAGTGAAGAGTGCGAGATGTTTTTCTGAGATGAATCTGTTTGGCCACTGGGTGCCATCCTTGCTCCACTTTAAGGCTGGTCGCCAAGCAGCATTTCTGTTAAGCTGCAAAATCCTGAAAAAATGTAATCCAGTGCAATTTCACACCATCACGTTTGTGTGAGTAATGTGGTAAGAGTATGTTCCCAGCACAAGGCAGCATGTCCTTCCTGCACAAGCCTGAGAGACTGAAGAGAAATATCCTTACAGGTATAGCTATGTTACATCCAGTCTCATATCCAGCAATCTTTTTTTTTTGCATTCCTCCATCAGCTGGTGAGAATGAGGCTGTGCTGGAAGGGCTGTTCCCACACATGAGCATGTGCGTGACCGTGCTTCTACGCAGTATTAACTCAGGCTTTGGGATTATTTGAAAGAAAAAAATTCCCTGGATGCACACTTGTTTTCCAGATCAATTTGGGATGTATATGTCATCCAAGCAAAACGTTATCTAGCCTATATTATGTAAAAAAATGTCTTGTATAAGTTATTTATTACAGTTTCATTGTCTGCTCGGGGTGTGGCCTGCTATTAGTTTAGTCTGGGCAAAATCCCTGGCAGAGTAAATATACTTTCTAAGAGAAATTGTGTCAGTAGTTCTGTGGGTTTAGTCTTTCAAATTTAAAGTGCAAACCCTTTACATGTATGAGAAACAGACTATAGCACACACGCCCCCACCATAATCCGCCCGTGCATACAACAGCCCGTTCGGTCACTTCAGCCTAACTGGCTTAGCCCTGCTTTCTCTGCTGCCACGCAGCAGGGACAGTGTGTTCTGTCCCTGCAACAGCTCAGAGGCACAAAAAAACCCCACCCCAAAAATAAAAAAAAAATCCAGTTCTATGTATGGCCTTCATAAACTCTACTGTTATGCTGATTCCAGTATCTACTTGTGCTACCTCTACTTTCCCCGAAGGAAACCTGTTGCTGTGAGTAGTGGTAAGGAAAAGTTATAAGCAGCATAATATATACGTATATTCAAAACATGAATGTCAAGAAATGAGTGTTTATGTCTGTGTTGCAACCTTTTACCTTAAAGCAATGATATATGAAAGCAACTTTTGTTTAGAGAAAATTTATAAAGCTAGTAATATGTAGGTAGTAAGTAAGGAGCTAAAAATATACAAGATTTAAGTGCCTATTATTGGTTTTTTTTGTTGAAAGAATGGGATCTGCACATTTTGGGTTTTGTCAGGAAGCTTGTGGTGATGAGGCTGTGACTTGTGTGCGAACCAGAGCTCTGGGGCCGTGCAGGGTGCTTAGGCTTTCTCTGCTGGGGACAGTGAGGATGTACGGTCTGCCCCGGGCAGAGGAGCTGGGCTGCCTATTCAGCCTGCCCTGCAGAAGCCTCACATGGGATAAGCCTTGGCTTGTGAAGCTGTAGTGAGATGAACCTCTGGTTTGGGGAGAAAGCTCTTTTGGGCAGTCCTGAGTGCTCCCAGGGAGTGCTTTATGTGTTCAGAATAGGGTGGCTGGATTTTTTTTAAACCTACAATCAGAACTTGACAAAAAATAAGGAGAAAAAGACAAAAACATACTTTAAGAAGAATCACTGAAGTGTTCTCTGTAGGATTCCTGCAAATGTATACTGTAAGGTAGAGGGTGTTGTCAATATTATTTACTGTCTACCTGACAGTATTCTGCTATAGCTGTCACTCTAGGAGGTCTGAAATAGGACTTTCTCCCCAGTGGAGCAGTAACCCACTCATATATTTGCATAACTTTCCCCACCAGTCACTGTACTGCCAGACTGATTTGTCACAGCTGCTTGGAAAGAAAATTTCAGTGGCTCCCAGGAACCCCATCCAGTGCCATTGTGCTCCTGCAGCATCACCATGGCCCCAGGGTGACATGGGACTGGTGGTCCTGCAGGTTGGCTTTGGTGCACTGAGAGCTGCTGGAGTGTGCTGGCATCAAAAAAATAGTGTGATACCAGTGCATGAGCCATTCTGGCTCTGGTGGGATTTTTGAGGTTCTGGTTTTGGGGTTTTTCTAGTGTATGATCTTGGCAACCCCTTCACTTTTTTCATATGCTCTCTTCCACCGTGTGCCCAGCCGAGAGTTGAAGGGCACAGTTTGGGCTGTTTGTCACTAACGTGTGAGTTCCCCCCATGCCTTCACGTCGTGTCCACCATGAGAAGACCCTGTCCCTGTTCCTTCCACCCTTAATCATACTTTTCCTCTTCTGAGTCTTCAAGGAAGGAACTAGAACTTTTCCTCCACTTCCTGAGTAGGAAAAGGCTAGGTTGTATCCCACTTTCCTCACCCTCCCAAATTTACAGGCGTGAAGGGGGGTCAGTCCACATTACCGAGTCTGCTCTTCGTGGGAGTAACAAAGCTGACTTTTTGTCACCAAAACCAAGTAAAGCTTTGTGGGAAATGGCAGCCTGACACTTTTGTAGTACAGAGAAATAGTTGCCCTAGGTTTGCTGCTTGTGTTTGTTTGAAATTCTGAAACAGAGACTGAATAGACCCTTTTGTACAAACTTCTCATCTGCACTGATGGTCATAAAAACTCGACAGTTGCTAGCCTGCAGTATGTGACACACTGGTTCTTTCCTAATCACCATCAGCCAAAAGGACGTGAACGCTCCCCAGCGCGCCTTGGGAGATCATTGTGTCCAATGTGCATGCCCTGTAAAACTCCAGTCCGAGGCTGCTGTGGTTATGGACTTTGGCTTTAAGAATAATAGATGCCTAGACCATTAATTGTTTTTATTTTATGCCTCTGTTCCTTTAAAATCAAAATTTCTTGTTCCTTTTATAGGCTGCCATATATTTTGTTTCTGTGTACTAGGAAACAACTTTAGCATCAAGGACTGGTTTTTAGTAACATAAAATAACATATTTTGTGTCTATTATAATTTGTAACAAAATTTTATGTCATATTTTTATCTCTGAAATGTATTATTTCTTTTTGATGGGCCCCAATTTCAGAAGGTGATATGTTCAGATAGAATTGATTGACTGCTTAGAAATAACTCAAAATATTTTCTGCTTTTTAGCTATGACTCTGGGCCTAGTTTTGGAAATAGCATGTATAATACTGTAATGACATACCTTCCCTTGACCTTTTAAAATGAAAATTATAAGAAGACTTTTATATTATAAATCCTTTCCTCAGGCACATACAGTTTTATCCCAAAACCAAAAAGTAAACACCATACTTTTGTCCTAAGCCCACACTGCATGAGAATAAAAAAACCCAATCCTAAATGCTATAAGTGATATATTGCTTAATGGGTACTTTTCTTGTTCTTTTAGAAGAAGCAGACTAAATAGCTTTCTTAATGCTGTGAAGTTTCTCTTTTAATTAAAAGAAATACCAGCATCATACTAGCACTAGTTATGTTTGGTAAATGGTCAAACCAAACACAACTTTTTGAAACAAGTCTAAATGCAACTTTCTTTGTTCTACATTTCACATCTTAAGTACATGCTATGCTGTTAATTTGCCATTTGAAGGTGGAGCAGTTGCACCACATACATATACATGCTTCAGCTGCAGATTTTGAAGTTGGATGCATGTACTGCATTATCCCTGGTTTACAGATGTAAAACTTTGACTAAATCAAGAAATGACCTTTTCCAGCAAAGGAAAATTTCCATTCTTCAGACACCTACTGTGGAATTTGGGGCATTTGATCTCATAATTGCAACCCTCTGTTTATCTGTGGGCTTAACCTGAGGAGGTATAAAATACACAAATCCTGTTCCACCACGTCTTTTATCCAGCAACTGTTCAGATGTAAGACATGCACAGAGACTGGAGCATCAGAGGAGTCTGGTAGATCTGACAGCTGCAAAGTGTGTTTATATGGCAGCATGAGGTCTCCTTGGGGCAGGGGCATAGGACTGGTTGCTCTCAAAAGCTCTCTCCAAACTAAAGGAGTCTCTGTTTCTGGGTGATTTCACTACTGAAGGCAGAGCAATGTTCCTGTGATAATCCTGTTAAAAAAACTATTGACTCAAAATCAAGAGGAAACTACACATAAGTCACTCCCATACCCCCTCCCCTCTACTGTAAATATTGTAAAATTCCCTGTAAATGCCACTGCCCTGCTTGTGCTTCAGTTGGCACTGGAAAAGAGGTGCTAACTCAGCATTGTGAAGGGCAAAGAGTTGCCATCCATAGTCTCCAGTAACAGATGGAGGCCTTTAAAAGCCAGTTTGCTCTGGGCATTAAACATGCCTGAGCTACAACATTTGATTCTCTTTTGGAGAGAGTAAATGTGTCAGACTGAATATAACAGGCTTTGGTCTTCCATGGCTATGAAGTAGTGCAAAATTTGTCCACTGCTGCTAATAACTGACTATAAAGATATATTTTAAAAGATGCCTGCCTGCAGCTAAAAATATAAGCAAGTATTTTAGAGGCCTTTCTATATGAAAAGAACCTTTCACAAATAAAAATCTTAGCCATCAGAAAATGATGTCTTCGAAATGGCTTCTCAGACTCATAGAGGATTATGTGAGAGATAACGAAGGCATCACATTTATATATTCTTCACTTTGATGCTTTCTCTTCCGCTTTTGATGATCAACCTTTAAGTTTTCTCAGATCCTAATCTTGTGAGGGAGATTCAAGATGAAGAGGTACTTGAGAAGACAATTTCATTTCTTCTGTGTATGTCATGTTGTCTGGAGCTCCAGTTTCTCTCCATAGTGTACATGAGGTCAGATCCTGACCTGCTATTCAAACAGTGTGTGGATTCTGGACTCTAGCAGTGCCCCTGGGGTTTAAGATGTACACCATATCATTTTGCCATTCTTTTGCTATACTGGGATGTATATTTCACGAGATAGCTTTATCTATGTTAAATATAATCAAGTTTCTTGTTACTTTTTTCCCATCAGTCTGGCAGTATTTTCTGATGAGGAAACCTTGCTGATCATTCCACATGCCACTGTAAATAAGGCTATGTAAAAAGTGGACTACATTCAGTGAGTGGAAATTGCTGTTACAGGATAGTTCTAGTACCACATAGGAAGGAAGCTGAGTATATCAAATGGCAGAATGTGCCTTTTTCTTAAACAAAGCCATACTAATATATTTATCAGTATGTTTCAAAATACTTTCCTTGCATAACATGCACTGATGTCTTATCCACACAGGTACTAAAACTGAAGTAGAGAAATTTTAACATGACATGGCAAAGGAGGATTTTAGTGTTTTCTGTGTTTAGCTGGACTGCTTCCATGGTAGTGCACATTTTACAAAGAGGAAGAATACTTTCACAAGAACTTGCCAGTTTCTTTATGTCTGATTTTATCACATTATCAAATATGGATATAGCAGATTGTGAGTAATATGCTGTTAGATGAGTTAGTGCAAAATCGTTTAGTAAGCATTTTCCTTCTTAGGTTTTTTTCACAGCAGCCCCAAGTCTTACTAATACTGAACCAAAAATGTTATTTTTCTATTCCCATGGGCTGTCTTTTATAGTGGCCAGAATTGTGACTTTATGGTGAAAGCCACTTTGATGTTTCACGTGTTTTGCCGTGAGAGGGTCATTAATGACATACGGCCTTCTGTGATGGCTGATGGAAGGGAAGGCTCAACCAGGCATTGTCTCTTACCTGTTCACATGCACTGAGCAGGCTGTGGTAGAATTTACGTGATAGCACAGAGCAGTGAGGAAAGGAGAATCTGCCTCTAATCTGAACTGAGTACGAAGGTGCTTTTCCTCCTTCCTGTATGCATTCCACCCTATCCCATGCACGCGTGAGTACGGCGGAGTCACAGATCTGATCCTTATGCTCTTGTCGGGAGGTACAACATCCTCTTTTTCAAGCTACCTACGACTGATGATATTTTCCTAGTCTGACAGCTGCCGAGTTTGTACTTTATTAGGCAAGACTCGTTGCCTTCCATGTGTTCAGCCAAACTTCTTGTCTTGTCTTCTTGATTCTTTACAAGACAAATTTTTGAGTTAGTACTGGGCTTACGGAAATGCGACCAGAGGAGGGGCACATCCAGCTCTAACTTACCGTAAGCTTATTAAAGAGTCATGTGAGTTTTTCTCAAGGATACAAAGAACATTGAAATTCCTTGATTCACAGGGTTAAAAGATCCCAGAGTAAAATGTCCTTAATTGTTTTTAGAAAGGGGAAGTTGAACTTCAAAATGTTCAAAACCCCCAAGCCTTTTAAGTGATTCTAAATCACTGAGGTGCTTTAAAAAATAATTTCACTGTAACTTGAATTTTAATTGCTTGCCTCATCCTTTTGCTGTCATGGTTCTTTCATCCTCTCTGTTTTCCTGAAAGATAGTGTTGTTATTGCTGTTATTTTAAGAAATCCACTGGAACTTTTCCTGCAGCGCTGCAAAATTTCAGGGAGGGATACGTTTTAGCATTCTGCATTATTAATATTTTTTTATATCTCTCTAATTTAAAAAATGAAGTTTTAATGACTGTTCTCCTCTAAACCCTGGACTTCTGCATTTCTAGCCTAAGAAGCTGAGGATAGTCAATGCCAGGTACAGCCAGAATATTGCTGTAACCCCACAACATATCATTTTTTGTAACATTATTCAAATTAGGTTCTGCACTCATAATTCTGTTGTTTCCTTTATTGCTGTTGTAAAGCAAATGGTTCTTCTATACAAATGTTATCTCCTGGCTATTAATTCAGCAGTTATTTTGGATTATGGCACTCCTGTTAAATTTAGGAATGTAAAACCTCATAAATATTTAAAAGTTTCAGACTGATGTGGAAAGAAATTGTTTTTGACTTGCTCTGTTAATATGCTGTTGTTCAATTTGTACTAGGTTTGGACGATATTTTTATTTCTTCACTGTTTGACAAATGAAAAAACTATTTGAGTTGAGCAACTGCTTCGAGTGTTCTACCCTGATCTGCAACAGGCTGGTAAAAGTGTTGGTTTCCAGTAAAAAAAAGCAAGGAAAAGATCTGTTTTTCTTTAAGAGGCCAGAAACTCTGAGAATGTTAATCAGAACCACTTCAAAGTTAATGAAAATGCAGCAGTAGATTTGTAAAGATTGTTTTGATAAAACAATTTCAAGAAGCTCTACTCACAATCAAGTGCTTCTCTTTCAGCTTGTTATTTAAGCTTTTCACTAAGGAACTAAGGAGCATGATGTACAAATGTGTCTCTTCCCAAAAAGGGATTATACTGAGAGTCTTATTTCTATCCAGTGAGTGTGTTCATAGACTAAATATTGTCTATGAACACACTAATATGTGTGCATCTCCAGTATCCCCCAAGTGTCTGAAGAATAACTGAGTGATTAAAAAAGTCACAATTTTTGTAAGATTGCTAAAGGTCTGGACAGCACAGTCTCTGGGCCAGAATTTCTGCTTCCCACCTAACCATATTTTCTTTCTTTCTTTCTTTCTTTCTTTCTTTCTTTCTTTCTTTCTTTCTTTCTTTCTTTCTTTCTTTCTTTCTTTCTTTCTTTCTTTCTTTCTTTCTTTCTTTCTTTCTTTCTTTCTTTCTTTCTTTCTTTCTTTCTTTCTTTCTTTCTTTCCTTCTCTCGGAAGTATAGACATAGTTTTTCGGATCTTAAAGAGTGTTAAGGTGTAACTCCTGTGAGATCATCTAGAAGTATTCCAAATATTTCAATGATTACTCAGAAAAAGATGCTGAATTGATTCAACCTGGATAAGTCTGTTAGCAGACAACTGAGTGTGTGGTTAACAGTACTTGCATCTCTGCCTGCACGCTCCAGAGGTTCTTCAGCTGTGTCCTGGGGTGACACTTGACCTGATGGGTTTGTTGTATTTCCTGTATCAGTTAAACTTCCTGGCACAGCACCATGACTTCTGAGGTACTGGCACGCTTTACTGGGTACTGAACCAAAAAGACTTTTCTTCTAGCTAGCAAAGAAGTTAAAACCACAGTGTTAATACTATTTTATGACAGGCTTACACCATCTTCTCTTACACAGTATAGCTAAAGCAGCTTAATCTCTGCATAAAGTAATTATTGAGGTGGCACTTTGTCTTCAGCCAAAAGAAGATTTTTACATGTCAGTAATTTGTAGTTAGAGTGCAGTATTTCAAAACACAAGTTTTCAAAAAGGAAACCATGAGGTAGTCACATAGAAGCGGTAACAGTGAAGGTGAACTGACATTACAGTTGCATGAATTAATTGGTATTTTGTGCAAGTGTGTAGCTGGAGTCCATGTGATTTTAATTAATTCAGCATTGTCCCACTCATAGCCTCTGAGCTGGACCCAGCCCCTCTGTGAGGCTTCTACCTGACCCACCATCTTCTCACTGCAGGAGACAGGGGACACTCGCTCCTTCAGCAAATGCAGCCCCCTGCACCTGTCCTCTCTAGGGAGATGAGCAGCAAGTCTGAGGGGGTGTGAGGAAGGGTAGAGAGGCCTGGGAGGTTTGTCAGCACCTNTGCACCTGTCCTCTCTAGGGAGATGAGCAGCAAGTCTGAGGGGGCGTGAGGAAGGGTAGAGAGGCCTGGGAGGTTTGTCAGCACCTCTGCCTGGCTCACGCAGGTGCTGCTACTGAGCAAGCCACAGCACATCTGTGTGCTCAGCTAAATACAGTAGCCAGTCCAGCACACGTTCCTATCTCGTGTGTGCATGAGAAGCTCATTTCTCTCTTACAAACAGAAGTCCCTGTTATACAGACAAAGCAAAATGTAAGGCTTTTGCTGGTTTTTTATTGACTTGCTGTATAATCAGCATGTTGAAAATTCTTTTATTTTACTTTGGAGAGTACTTCTGCTAGACATTTCTTGTATTCCTCTTCTTTTAGTTCTATGTGTGTGTAGAGAACGGTGCAAAGCAAAGGGCACTTGTATGCTTATGATTGTGAAGACATTTGGATGAAGAAATTCTGCAGAGCAGTATATTTACTTTGCATTTCTAAGTGGTAGCAATTAAAACTCCCAGCTTCTGGCTATCCAGATGTTTCTTACATTACAGCATTGTAATTTGCATTGGAATATATTGTGTTACTGCAGTAGCTGTAAAGTGGTCAGCTTTCAGTCTAAATGCTGTATCTGGGCTCCAGTTGGGATGGTGAACATATTTCCTGCTCATACCAGGTTCCTCTCCTTCCCACTGTTTCCACACTCTGTTAGCTTGACATGTTTGTATTTCTCAGATGAAGACTTTTACTGCTCAGCATTTGAATCAAGCAGGGGATGTATTGGCAGGTCAGAACTGATGTATGGTTTGTTTCTTGTAAGAGTGAAAAAAAAGAAAAAAAGACTGAAGTTTTGAATCAGAAATTTCCCTTTGGCATTTTCAGGCAGCAAACATCCCTCTGGTGTCAGAGCTTGGCATTGACGATATCCATTTTGATGACTTCTCGCTCGATGTGGATGCCATGATTACTGCAGCCCTGCGGATGTTCATGGAGCTTGGAATGGTTCAGAAATTTAAAATTGACTACGAGGTAACCATCTGCGCCGCAAATATCTGCTGCTTTCGTCTTGGCACTGCTCTGTCCATTTGTACACATTTAGTAGCCTTGCTACAAATTGTACTTTTAATTTCAGACGCTGTGTAGGTGGCTTTTGACGGTGCGGAAGAACTATCGCATGGTTTTGTATCACAACTGGAGGCACGCTTTCAACGTCTGCCAGCTGATGTTTGCCATGTTAACTGTGAGTATCCAGCTACACAATCCCATAAGAGCTTTCACTGACACATTGCCTAACCTGTCTAAACACTTTCCAGCATTCAATTTCTCTTCTAGTTATTAAGCTACTCATTTCCAATAACAAAGCAGACAGAACTTATTCAACTTAAGGCAGCACATATTTGGCAAAACCTTATAGTGTTTTAGTGACAGTGATATCATAGGCACATTAAAGTGACTGAAAACAGATGGCAG